>JABUQX010005606.1:52500-67500 GCA_015478945.1 Trachelipus rathkii
AGAGAGAGAGAGAGAGAGAGAGAGAGAGAGAGAGAGAGAGAGAGTAAAATAACGGCTTTAATACTACCTTAATTCAAAGGGAAATGAAAGAAAAACATGTAAAATCAAATTCCTTTGAAAATTTTAATTTCTTTTCCCAAACTTTTACTATACAAGCTTATATATATATATATATATATAGTATATATATATATATATATATATATATATATATATATATATATATATATATATATATATATATATATATAGTATATTATATATATTTATATATATATATATATATATATATATATATATATATATATATATATATATATATATATATATATATATATTGATAATTATGGTATATATATATATATATATATATATATATATATATATATATATTAGTGATGCAGGTAACATCCGCATCCGCGGAGCATCCGCACATTATTAAAGATCCGCATCCGCATCCGCGCTTTGCCCTGCGGATGTTGCGCGGATGTTTATTGTCGAGATTTGATAAAGAATTTTATAATAAAAATACTTATTGGCCTTGACCTTTTTGAGCCCAATTTTTTACTAAAATTTTGATTCTTAATTTTTTCGATTGCACCACGTAACCCTATAAATGTAATTCCTGCGCAAATACAACCATTTATTAGCCAGAAGAAGGGTTGCGCCAAACGGTTGCGTCAGCAACCGTTGTACGTACCCCACCCTAATTTTTCGACCAACCCTTTGGTCTTCCATGGGTCAATTTTGGCCCACCCTAATTTTCGACCAACCCTTTGGTCTTCCATGGGTCAATTTTGGCCCACGGTAATTTTTTGTCCTTCCTTTAGGGGCTTAGCCCTTTTTGATGTCTTAACCTTGTTTGACCATGATATTTCGGCCTTGACCTTGCCAGATACCATGGGTCAATTTTGGCCCACGCTAATTTTTTGCCCACTCGTGGCCCACCCGTCACATATTTCGTTCCTAACTTGAACGTATGTATGGATCTATCCTAACTTGAACACCTACACACACACACACACACACACACACACACACACACACACACACACACACACACACACACACAGATTTACTTACACTCACACACAGATTTACTTACACTCACACACAGATTTACTTACACTCACACACAGATTTACTTACACACACACACAGATTTACTTACACTCACACAGATTTACTTACACTTATACACACATTCACTATGACACTTATACACCCATTCACTATGACACTTACATTTACACATAGACACTTACATTTACACTTATACACACACGTACAAACACACTACCAACCCTTTGGTCTTCCATGGCTCAATTTTTATGACTCAGCATTATTGATGACTCATCTTTGATGACGTCATCTTTAGCGGTTCATCTTTGATGGTGCCTATATTGATGGTTCAACTTTGATGGTTCCCAATCACCGTAAGAAGTATCTAGTGATGTTCTATTAGTGTTCTATGATTATTCTATGAGTGCCAGGTGAGTGCCAGGTGAGTGCCAAGTGAGTGCCAATGAGTGCCAATGAGTGCCAAGTGAGTGCCACATAGTGCCAAGTGAGTGCCACATAGTGCCAACTGAGTGCCACTTTTTTCAAGCCTTTTCTAGCCTCCCCTGAGCCTAGAATAGCCCTAATATGGGTATCTACCCCTAGGTAATAAGGTATGAGGAATCGAATGGTGTATATTACAAGTTGCTAGGATGCTTCCTACTATTAGTATTTTTATAACACTTATACCACGACTGAATATATCTAAAGATACACATTTATAGAAGATCACAAAGCTTCTGAGGTCTAACAACAGTTTTCAACTGCTGCAAAACTATAGATAATAGATCACCCAACAAAGTGCTGAGTTTCTAACCTCCGCCGCACCCGCAGGCGCTATCCCCGCAAGCCGCCGTGTGTGCGTCCGGGCAGGCGCAATATTACCGCGCGAACGAAAAATATGATATCAATGTAAACTATTCAAAGAATTTCTTTTCAAATATACTATGAGTCATTCATTTTTTACTACAATTGTACGAAATTTTATTAAAAACATATACTTTACATACCTTAAAGCAGTAAATCAGTAAATCAATAGAGGTAGTTATTACCTAATACCTAGGGGATTAGTATGCTTTGTTTTACTGTTTTACTGCTTTAAATCCTCCCTGCTTTACTGCTTTAACTCTCTGCTTTACTGCTTTAACTCTGCTTACTGTTTTTAACTCATATATTTATTATGATTTTAAAGCAGCAAATCAGTAAATCAATAGAGGTGTTACTCTATGGGATTAGTATGCTTTTGTTTTACTGTTTTTACTGCTTTAACTTTCTGCTTTACTGCTTTAACTTTCTGCTTTACTGCTTTAACTCATATGTTTTACTGCTTTAACTCATATATTTATTAACATTACATACCTTAAAGCAGTAAATCAGTAAATCAATAGAGGTGTTACCTAAGGGATTAGTATGCTTTTGTTTTACTGCTTTACTGCTTTAACTTTCTGCTTTACTGCTTTAACTTTCTGCTTTACTGTTTTAACTCATATATTTATTAACATTATGTTTTCTTTTATATTTTTTATTTTTGTTTTATTACTTTTTATTTATTATTTCTATTTTTATTTTTGTTTTAATACTTTTTTTATTTTTAATTTGTAATGTAAGAATAAAAACACACAGAGTTTCTGTTATATAAACATTTTATTTTAATAAAATTGTACGAAATTTTTATTAAAAACCTTTTTATATATACGAGTTTTAAGGGAAGTAAAATCGCGTTTTTCATTTTAAAGCATTTATTACATAATCAGAAACTATAAAATCATTGACATACAAATTTTTAGCATCAAATATATTTACAAGTTTATTAAAACATACATTATTTAAAAAACATATAATGAAATAAATACAATAGACTCCACATAAATTGGAATATAAGGGTTGAACAGAGTAAGACATAGTTTTTACACAGCTTACATTATTATATTTTAAAAATAAGGTAATATAATGATTATTCAATATAAATTGTAAGTTCAAAGAATCAATTATGTGAACAGTATCGTTTTTTGCTCTATAAACGGAAATCCAATGTCCTGTTGAGGTGATGTGACGAGGCAATGTATTGAATATGAAGCAGGTATCCTTCTCCAACTTTACAGAGTTTATTTCGTTAATAGCAAACACTCCTAAAAAGCGAGGTTCATTTTTAAACACCGATTTTATTTCCTCTTCATTCATCTTTAATAATTCAAAAGTACGTTGCGTACTCTGTCAATTTCAATGAGTTGAGGATGCTCAAGATAGACCACTACAGTGATGGGTGATTGTAGACTCGATCCAAAAGAGAGACTTAGTCCTAGGGTACCCTTTCTCAAAATGTTTAAATGATAGGCGTTACAAGCTGAAAGGTCTGCAGTAAGATCATAGGCATAGGCGTATAAATTACTATTCTTTGCGTATTCTTCAAGATTTAAGCCTGTCCCACTATCATTACATGATACAGTATTGGCTATTAAGTCGTAAAAAGGTCGAGTACAGAGAGATAGGTCTCCGTTGTATAACATTTCATAATCACGTCCGTGAGGCAGTCCATTCACATGTAAACTGATACCTCTAAGGCCGAAAGGTGTGAATTTATAGGGTGACTTTTTATAATTCCCGGAGTAGGCTTCATGTTCCACAATCCCTATTATTACTTTCTGTGGTAAATTTCCGTTCACAATGTTAGGGATATTGATACTCGATAATCCTTGAGTGAAATTAAATATCTTGGTTTCAACTCTCTTAATAGGGTACTTTGCTGTAGTATTCAAAAGCGAATTTTCAATTTCCAAATGACGCTGTGGTGATAATTTCACTTTTCTGACATAGAGATAAGCCTCCAACAGTTTGAAAACAGGTTCTGGACATACAGCTGTAGCAGTAGGCTTACTTTTTATTTTAAGAGCAAATTTAGGATTTGACCGTGATAAAATGATTCTAGTATCTACAGATGGTAGAATGAGTCTTTCTTGAGAGAAGATATCGCCATTTAATCGACCGTAAAATTCATAAGTATTATTTATGACTTTAGCTGCTTTATCTATATGTGCAGCTTCATCTTTGAAGCTATAAAAACCACATGATTTGAGATGAGATTGTTTAGCATCGTCTGAATAATTTAACAAATGTTCTATATAGCTTCTATAAGGATAATTAGCCGCTGATGCACCTAGTGAAGTTCCGTTAAGATAGACTTCAACCTGGGTGAAACATGTATACAGGAAATTTGATTCTGTATATACTATATGGTCATCACCCGTAGGAAGATCTGTACCATCAGGTTTTGTCAATTTCGTTTTTACATATAAAAACACATTAGAGGGGTCTAGGTATTGATCAGAAGTGCCTGGAATATTGAACTCTAGAGGAACATCTGTATTGGTAATTGAATGCAGAGGATTAATACTGATAAAGTTGGACTCGCTAACGCTAATCTGTGTAGGGTTCATTGAGAAGAGATCCAATTCACTCTTACAACAATCAGGACTAGAAGGATGAAGGAAATGCATCTTGCATGTGCGAGCTCTGGCCCTGAACATCTTCATGAAAAACCTTACTTATATACACACATCGTATAAAAGTTATCAGTTAGTAATTAAATAGCAAATACATCAATACATTTTTTCTTTAGAGGTTTTTTCCGCTTAGTCTTTTTCTTTATGACAATCTTCTTGATCCCTCGACCTTGTCCTGACATTTTACGTCTTATTTTACGCTTAACATCATCCAACATCTCATCTGAAACATCGGCTATACGTCTTTTTAATGCTGTACGAGGATTATTTCCTGCAGCAATATCTTGAATAGTATGCAAACCTGTTCTTATAGCTTTTTTACCTATATATTCCCCGCCTTTCCTGAGTAGAGGCCTTGCACTTCTCCATAGCTTGGCAAAAAATCCACCAAGGCCATACCCCCTCTGCATTTCCATCCCCCTCTGCATACCCTTTCTTCGTCCATTATTACAGGAGTATCTTTCTTATACTATCTTTACACTGTGAGAGTATGTTAATGAATGAAAAATATATCTGACTACACCTCTTATATATTCCATTATGCTGTAATTACTGCATCTGCTTCTTTCTAATATGAACTTTGCATAACAATGCACCGTGTGTAAAGGGAATTCCTTCTACATCTTTTATATGCACGCGTACAGAGTCAAAATTTGATCTATTCAGAGGTAGATAATGAACATTAGGGAATGTTATAACTTTACTCTCTTTGGGAAAATATACTACTCTTAATAAAGGAGCTTTAGTATTACCTACATATTGATGATCAATTATATTTGTATATACATAAGCCATACCTGGATGATTGAGCATCTCGGATGGGGTACATGTATAATGCAGTACTCGATCTGCTTCATCTTTTTGTTCATGTGGAGTCATGCGGTTATTCTCCACAGATAGTATAACCCTCTTCAACATAGTAGGGATATCATGAAGTATATCCAACTCAGCATCACGTCTACGAATATGTTTACGCTGCCATGGTGATCGTTCGAGAAAAAACATGTCCCGGTCTCGTAGGTTTACATTTACTTTTGAACTTAAAGATATTATTACTTTATCTTCATAGGTACGCATTTCAGTTTTGTATACCAAGTCCTTACACATAATACTCACATCAAAGAGAACGTTTAAATGACTAAAAATAGCAGGCACCGATTTAAAATATGACCTCCGCAAAGTAAATTCTTCAAAGAAGTATTCTTTTGTAGCAAATGTTGTCGTATTCATCTTTTTGGCAATTGTAGTCCTTTTCAGATAACGAGTATCTTCCACTTGTAATATTCTACACTTCTGTACACTTTCATCCAGAATAGATTGTGAGGTAAATTTTCTATGTCTGTATTTAATATCATTTCACATAATCCTACTTCGTATGCCTCTCTTTCAAGCTGTATAGGATTCATTAGCACAGTTGTAAAATCCGAGAGTTTATTATCAGGATGTAAATCCAAGGAGGCTGAAGAAGGCAGAGTTATATAAAAGTGATCTACACTCTCCATGATTATAATGTCAACTGATTAATGATTCTTAACTTCACTTGCTTTTATATAAGTATTAAACTTGGCAGGATATCCCCTCCATTTCACAAGTAACTGCTTATTTTTTCCTTTACCTCTCGTAGCTAATATTTCAATTTTATATACATTACTTTCAGGATTGAAGCGTATTTTTTGTATTTCCTGTTTATAAAAACCGCCTTTTATCTTTTCACCGTATAAATCCTCCAAATAATATAATTTTAAGCCGTCATAAGGGAAGTCTCGAATATTGTGAACTTTGAAAACCTCTGTAGACCACCCGATTCATATCCTTTCTAAACCTTTCTTTCTTCTGTCTTCGAGTAAAACTCTTACATAATCGTTTACCTTTATTCCTGAATTATTCTGTTTTGTTTTCTTTAAACATTATGTTTTCATGTATAACCTCTCGTTTTTGACATTTCTAAAGGAGTTGACTTTATAGTTCTATGGTAAGACCTGTTATAGGAATAAGCCAGATCGTCCAGTATATCAATATATTTAAAGGTGTTCATCTTAGTAAAATACCTATGCATGCGTTCTTTAATAGTACGCTGGACTCTTTCAACTATTGCCGCTTTGTTTACGGAAAATGTATTGTAATAGCTTATACCATACTCCCAGAGCAGCTCCTGAAACTCTCGCCCCTTGAATTCCATTCCTGAATCTGTCCAAAATGATTTAGGTGTTCTCCGCTCGTCCTCTATAATTTCAAGTACAGCATCGGCAACTGTAGCTGATCTTTTATCTTTTATTGGTTTCAACCACAAGTATCTAGAGTATACGTCAATTGTAAAAAGTATATATTGAAAACCTTCATTATAAGAGCTGTATTTAATCATTTCCGATAAATCTAACTGCCATATGCTATCGAGCTGCGGAGATATGGTTTTCCGTGTAGGAAATTTTTTTCTTACAGGTTTATGTAGAGTAAATGCCTCTTCACCCTCCAAATATGCTTTTAACTCTTTTTTCTCAATATTAGGATACCTTAAAGCAAACCTAGTGAAACCCCCAAAACTATTTGGCTCCCTCAGATTGAAGTAATGTTGGCTACTACCTCCTGCCTATCAATATGTTCTTCAATAATAATGTTTAAGTGTTAAGTATATATATATGGCAGTATATATAGAGAGAGATATATGTGGTATATATATGGGCAGCAGGTGGTATATAGGTAAGTAAGGCAGGCGTAAGGAGTATATATATATTTGTCACAAAATGTATATTAGGGTCGCTGCGTGATGAAGAAAGTTGGTGTTATTTCAAACAATATTTATTTATATAATGCCAAATGATTACAGTTAGGGTTGAGGTGTGTATATAGAGCAGATGGATAGGTGGTATGGTAGTTATATATGACATTACAGCTAAATATATATATATATATATATATATATATATATATATATATATGATAATGCATAATTACGATTTAATCCAACTATGCCTATTATAAGGTGTTTTTCTTATTCGTCCTCTGGTAACACGTTTAAATTTATCTGATGCGTAAGAAGTGCCTGATGGACTTGAATCAGGTCTTGGCGTAACGGGGATATTATCTAAGTCTGCTAATCGCGTTGTATTTAAGATTAAACTTCTGGGAAAATTAATAGTCTGAAGTTCTTGTTTGATCTCATTCCATCCTTTTACAGGGCCTTTCTTCCAGTTACGGGAGAGATCAGCTATCAAATCCACAATATTTGACCCTTTAACTATTTCATCATCAATTACGACCTGTCCTGCTTCATTCAAAGATAATTGTTCTTTTAAAATATTATATAAAGCTATTCCTGATTTACGCACTCTAATAGGTAAGCTCTCCTCCAGGATATTTTTAAATTTATCTTCATTTTTCACTTCAAGTTTTACTTCATTAGGTATATCTACATCATCGGTTAGCGGGATACGTAGGGATGGATGTAGGTGCAAGTCTTTAAGATCTATCAATTTTTGTATGGCATCTTGGTATAAGATGCGTTTCTCATGGATGTTAATGTCTGAATTTAATATTCTGTACACTTCTTTCTCGTATTTGGTTATCTGTTCAACTTTAGGATCATATAAGCTATGAGGTAGAGGCTGCTGAAAAGCTAATGAATCGTTCACAATATAAGGATTCTGTTGGTACAACTGTTGTTGCTGATGTGAAAGAGGTTGTATTGCATTGTGTGGCAATATCTGCGTATATGGGGGTTGTGAATGATGAAACTGTGATTGTGGATTTTGCGCAAGGTGCGGCAATAACTGGCCATATTGAGGTTGTAAATGATGAATCTGAGGAACTGAATTCTGTACAGATGCTGTATTATTATACTTCATTTTCTCATACTCATTATATGGAAGTACAGCAACCTTCTTCATTATGGGGACAACCACTTAGATATCAGTGGAGCTATAACGGAGAAGAGTAATGGTAGGAATACCCCTCCTCCTCTCTGTAGTAACTTCTTTTTATTTTTCAGATTTTTTATGTTGAGGGAGAGTTTTTTAATGATGTTTCTATAACGACGTAGCTTTACCTTCTGAGGCCTGTTTAAAGGAACATTTCCTTTTATAAGATTTAAACAGACTTCACATACACACTGGATGAATTTCTCATCCTCACTAATTAGTTTACGTTTTTCAGATGGTTTCAGCTTTTTAAATTTTTTTATAAGAGGTAAATACTTTGCAACTAGAGCACTCATTATTCAGGTATGTATACAGTTTCTATCTCATAGGGAAGAATGTTGGTACGGAGCAGCACTCTGTGCGTGTTTTTGGGGTGAAGTTCACACATCAAATAACCGTGGGGGATCGAAGTAACCTCTTTATATACTTTTAAGAACTCTTTCCTTTGAAGGGGAAACATTTGAGTTGCCAATACATTAATTTGACTCATGTCTCTTCTCTGCCCAAAACAACAGCAAATACTGTGTGTTTAAAGAAACACTTCGCATATGCTTGCTTTGATGAAAAATATTCTGCGTTATGAAAAACACAGAGATATTTAGATGGTGAGAATAAACTGTGAACGCTTCTGCTATTTCCAAATTCAATTTATGCATTAAATCATCTAATACAATAATTTTGTGTCCATGTATATTGTCCAATGATCTAATATCGTATATGCCTTCATGAAATTGAATCACATCTTTATATTCTTTAAATTTTTCCTGATAAACATTATAACACCATATTATTTTTACAGGGGTTTGTTCAAAAATCTCCATTTCCTTTAAAATATTTAATAATAGAAAGGTTTTACCACAACCTGTCGGCCCAGCTACAAGACATGTAGCCGGACTTCGGAACGTAAATTTCTCCACATCCATACCCGTCAAGTAGATAATGAATAATGAGTTTAATTAAAGTTGTAAAGCAGTAAAATATATGTTTTTAATAAAATTTCGTACAATTTTATTAAAATAAAATGTTTATATAACAGAAACTCTGTGTGTTTTTATTCTTACATTACAAATTAAAAATAAAAAGTATTAAAACAAAAATAAAAATAGAAATAATAAATAAAAAGTATTAAAACAAAAATAAAAAATATAAAAGAAAACATAATGTTAATAAATATATGAGTTAAAACAGTAAAGCAGAAAGTTAAAGCAGTAAAGCAGAAAGTTAAAGCAGTAAAGCAGAAAGTTAAAGCAGTAAAGCAGAAAGTTAAAGCAGTAAAGCAGTAAAACAAAAGCATACTAATCCCTTAGGTAACACCTCTATTGATTTACTGATTTACTGCTTTAAGGTATGTAATGTTAATAAATATATGAGTTAAAGCAGTAAAACATGTGAGTTAAAGCAGTAAAGCAGAAAGTTAAAGCAGTAAAGCAGAAAGTTAAAGCAGTAAAGCAGTAAAACAAAAGCATACTAATCCCCTAGTTTTAAGGTATGTAAAGTATTTACTGATTTACTGCTTTAAGGTATGTAATGTATATGAGTTAAAGCAGTAAAGCAGAGAGTTAAAGCAGTAAAGCAGAGAGTTAAAGCAGTAAAGCAGTAGCAGTAAAGCAGTAAAACAAAAGCATACTAATCCCCTAGGTGTTAGGTAATAACACCTCTATTGATTTACTGATTTACTGCTTTAAGGTATGTAAAGTATATGTTTTTAATAAAATTTCGTACAATTGTAGTAAAAATGAATGACTCATAGTATATTTGAAAAGAAATTCTTTGAATAGTTTACATTGATATCATATTTTTCGTTCGCGCGGTAATATTGCGTCTGCGGACGCACGCGGCGGCGGGTACGCGGGGATATGGCGCCTGCGGGCGCACGCGGCGGCGGTTACGCGGAAATATTGCGCCTGCGGGCGCACGCGGCGGGCGGGAACGCGGAAATATTGCGCCTGCGGGCGCACGCGGCGGGCGGGGCTGGCACGTGAGTGACTCTGAAACGTTTGCGGTCACTGTCTCAACTGTATGTGTAGCTCTTTAGATATATATTCAGTCATGATATAATTATTCTAACTCATAGTAGGAAGCATCCTAGCAACTTGTAATATACACCATTCGATTCCTCATACCTTATTACCTAGGGGTAGATACCCATATTAGGGCTATTCTAGGCTCGGGGGAGGCTAGAAAAGGCTTGAAAAAAGTGGCACTCAGTTGGCACTATGTGGCACTCACTTGGCACTATGGCACCTAATGGCACTCATTGGCACCTTCCATTAGTACTCACTGCACTCACCTGGCATTTAACAGACTCACCTTGGTGCAATCAGAATAATCATAGAACACTAATAGAACATCACTAGATACTTCTTACGGTGATTGGGAACCATCAAACTTGAACCATCAATATAGGCACCATCAAAGATGAAACGCTAAAGATGACGTCATCAAAGATGAGGCATCAAAGCGGGGGCATTAAAGTTGAGGCATCAAAGTTGGGGCATCAAAGGGTTGGTAGTGTGTTTGTACGTGTGTGTATAAGTGTAAATGTAAGTGTCTATGTGTAAATGTAAGTGCCATAGTGAATGGGTGTATAAGTGTCATAGTGAATGTGTGTGTAAGTAAATCTGTGTGAGTGTAAGTAAATCTGCGTGTGTAAGTAAATCTGTGTGTGAGTGTAAGTAAATCTGTGTGTGTGTGTGTGTGTGTGTGTGTGTGTGTGTGTGTGTGTGTGTGTGTGTGTGTGTGTGTGTGTAGGTGTTCAAGTTAGGATAGATCCATACATACGTTCAAGTTAGGAACGAAATATGTGACGGGTGGGCCACGAGTGGGCAAAAAATTAGCGTGGACAAAATTGACCCATGGTATCTGGCAAGGTCAAGGCCGAAATATCATGGTTAAACAAGGTTAAGACATCAAAAGGGGCTAAGCCCCAAGGAAGGGCAAGACTTCCGTGGGCTGGCCTGACCTATGGCATCAAAGTGGTTGGCCGAAAATGGGCCAAAATTGACCCATGGAAGAATTAAAGGGTTGGTCGAAAAAAATTAGGGTGGGGTACGTACAACGGTTGCTGACGCAACCGTTGCAGAACTCTTCGAAGGCTGTAAAATTAGGGGTTGCCGAAAAATTAGGGTTGCCAGAAAATTAGGGTTGCCAAAAAAAATTGCCGTGGGCAAAAAATGACCCATGGAAGACCAAAGGGCTGGTCGAAAACAAGGCCCAAAGGCCCGGTCAGTCAAGGTCATGTAGGTGGTCGGTAAGGTCATTTTGTCCAAAATCCATTCCTTACTACCTTGCGGATGTTGAGCGATAATATTGTCGAGATTTAATAAAGAATTTATAATAAAAAATACTTAAGATATCCTGAGGCAACTAAATCTCAATGATATATGAAGCATTTTGAACCATTCTAAATGAAAAACAATTAATGGTTTTAAAATGAAAGATTTAATAAAGGTAAAGATAGAAAAACGCTTTGATTCTGTGGAAATTGATGACCATATATATATATATATATATATTATATATATATAGTATATATATATATATATATATATATATATATATATATAAATATATATATATATATATATATATATATATATATATATATATATATATATATATATTGAAGTATTTATATATATATATATATATATATATATATGTATATATATATATATATATATATATATATATATATATATATATATATATATATATATATATATATATATATATATATATATATATATATATATATATATATATATATATATATATATATATATATATATATTCACAAATTTTTTAAATATTTATAATATATTTTAAAATTTTTTTCACATAAAATAAATGTTGATACACTAGACTAGCACTAAGATTTTACAACATAACACAAAATAAAACCCAAACTTGTACGAATGTGTGGATGGAGGTAATTTCTTAACATTCGCTTCCTTTGATCTGTGTCAATTTACCGACAAGAGATGGAAAACGTTCGTGTATATGACGAACCAAACCGAACCATGAACGATCGCCCAAATGACCCTTCCACACATGCGGAGTTCGGCTTTGGCCTTCAAAAGTTCGGCGAACTCACGCAAGTGTGTAGCCGCCTTAAGAAATTTCCTCAGGTGGGCGCAAACGTGGGACTTACAGAGAGGAAGATTGAATACTGGTGAGAAAATAGATGAGGGCAAGGAATTCCACAAAACAGATGTGGCTGGAAAGAAGGAGGCACCACAACGATCTTTGAGTCTCCAATATTCACACAATATTCATGTGAGAGTAAGGCACCTATATATATATATATATATATATATATATATATATATATATATATATATATATATATATATATATATATATATATATATATATATATATATATAATATATATATATATATATATATATATATATATATATATATATATATAATATATATATATATATATATATATATATATATATATATATATATATATATATATATATATGTGTGTGTGTGTGTGTGTGTGTGTGTGTGTGTGTGTGTGTGTGTGTGCCGTGTGTGTTCGTGCATGTTATCTCTGTACATGTAAAAAGTTTAAAAACATTTTTGATGTTCGAAGACCAGCTTCTTTCTTAGAATCTCTTTTTCAAATAATGGGCTTAAAATTACTTTGTTATTCGCTATATATATATCATATATATATATATATATATATATATATATTTATATATATCAAGTATATAATAAAAAATATAAAAAAATATAAGATTTTATAATTATATATATATATTATATAATATTTTATATTATATATATATAAATATAATATAATTTATATATATTTAATATATACTTTGTATATATATATATATATATATATATATATATATATATATTTGTTTAGATATATCAAGGATGAAATTAATATATGACCTAATTTTGATTTGCTAGAAATTCTTTTTTTGTACTGAAATATTTCTTTGATGTATTTTTTTAAAAATATTAGTTTACAAATTTAGGATTATTTATCTTTAATTTTTAATATAAAAATTTAAAATTTATATTTCGCATATTTTTATTTATTTACGTCGGTTTAAATTAAGAGTTTCACTCCATTCTGCTAACATTCTATGTATATTGAGTTATTTTACTAAATTTCTGCACTTACATGATTTTTTTTTCTCTGGAAAAAGAGATATTTTATGCCGAGATGACCTTTTTCATAATTGTTGAAGTGTGCTAAAGTTGACGCTTTTCATTAATTCTCTTTATTTCTCTTTCAACTTTGCTAGCTTTGTTAAACTTTTTATTTTGGTGGAAATTATTTTTAGATTGTTCATAAAGAATGGAAAGGAAATTTGTCTTTTTTTTTTTTTTAAATTCATACTCTCCTCTTCCTTGTAACATATCTTTAAGACTAGTCAAATCCACCCATTGATAATTATGAAGCACTACTTAATAATTCCCACTACCGCTTTCAATTCAAAAATAAAAATAAAATAAAGTATTTTCAAAGGATTTTAGTTAAAACCTGTTTCAAGCTAACCATAAAAAATAAAAATTTTGAATCGGTGTTAATTAATAATTAATAAAATTTGATCTCATGGAGGCTATAAATTAACTCATTTTGAAAGTTATGTAGCGCTAGAAATACAAACCTCTTCCAATTTGTAATACTTCAAAACACTATCAAAGATACCCTCTCGCCACCTCCTTTAATGTGTTAAGTTATACACGTTTAAGGACAGTTTTATGGTGGGGAAAGATTTTTGACTCTGATCCTTATTTACTAAAGTCTCCTGCAAAAAAATAACTTTCACGAAAACAAAATGAATAAAATTTAAATATTTCAAAGATTGAAAACCTATGCAAAAATCGAAAAATTTAATAATATAATTTAATAAATAATGGAAAATTTAATAATAATGAGAGAAAAAAAAACTGGAAATAACATTATGAAATAAATATAAACAAAAATCCTTTAAATAATATCCGAAAACACGATAGTCAAAGATTTTGGCAAAACCTTCAAGAATTAAATAAAAAAAAAAAAAAAAAAAAATTCCTTCAATTCTTCAAAACTTTTCTTCTACACATTTTGGAAAAAATTAAAAAAAAAAAAAAAAAAGTTTCCAAAACTTTTTAAAAGACTTGAAAAATTTTTAATTGTGTGAAATTTTTTTTTTTTTTTGGCGTCCATCGACTAAAGAAAAAGTTTTTATTATAACAAATATCGAAAAAATTAACTAGAATAAAATAAAATTATAATTTAAAAGTTTTTAAATACTATTTCAATTATATATATATATATATATATATATATATATATATATATATATATAATAATATATAAAAAAATATAAAATATATATATATATTTATATAATAAAATTATATATATTATATTATATATATATATTATATATATATAATATAATTATATATATATATATATCGTTGAAGAAAAACTTTTTTTATCTATTTTTTTTGTGCAAAAAAAAAAAAGCTGTTTATTTCTTTTTTTTTTTTATGAAAGT
>JABUQX010005606.1:75000-83160 GCA_015478945.1 Trachelipus rathkii
AATAATCAATTAATGTCTCTATAACAAGATCGCTTGTAAGTGTCATATTTGATACGCTGTATTGATCATAAGTGATGTAATAAGATATAAAAACATAGATAATGGTGAATAGCTATCTTAGCAGGGAATCATGGAGATCTTCTCCCTGCCAATCGTTCTAAAATCTTATATAATAGTGGAATCGAATAATAACAAAATTTATTTGGGCATTGGGTTAATGGCAATATCCATATTTTATTATATAATATAAAAATTATCTATTATTATGTGTGGCGATCAAAACTAACAAGAAGGGATATTAATAAAGAAATACCATCAAACATCTTTTGATACACCTTGACCTTTTATTCTTAATTGTATTCGAGAAGTGAGTGATTAATTATATGCCCAATTAGCTAATGACCTCACTACTTGGGTACATATATATATATATATATATATATATATATATATATATATATATATAATATATATATATATATATATATATATATATATATATATATATATATATATATATATATATATATATATATATATGTATTCAATAATAATAATAATAATAATAATAATAATAATAATAATTGTAATAAAAATAATAATAATAATAATAATAATAATAATAATAATAATAATAATAATAATAATAATAATAATAATAATAATAATAATAATAATAATAATAATAATAATAATAATAATAATAATAATAATAATTAGTGGTAGTGGTAGAATTATTCCTGAAAATGAGCCTTTGATTTGTGAAATGGATTTTATTAAATAAATACTAAAATTAATGATAAAATATTTTATAAAAATCCAACCCTATATTTTAAAATTTCTAAGCTTTTAAGAAACTTTTATTATTATTTTTTTTAAATAAAGATTACGTATCTCATAAAAAACATATTAAATTTTATTTCACACAAAAATTTGGTAAAGAATTCTTAGAAAATAAGTTTTTTTTTCTCATTCTCTTTAAAAGCTGAGTCAGGTAAACCATTTTTTTATCAAATAAATTTATAAATAAATAAATACAGATATAGATAAATAAATCAATAAATAAATAAATAACATATATAAACATGTCTTACTGAACGAAACTATTTTAATTTTATATGTAAAAATTGGGTCATCATATTACATCAAATAATACGCATCTGGTTTCGGATCCCCTTCCCCGATGCCATTCCTTTTCAATCAAAATCACATACGCACACACACACACACACACACACACACACACACACACACACACACACACACTCAGCTCTTGGGTGAAATTTGGTTGAGATGGGCTCGTATAGTGATGTACGCTGGGCAAATGCCCAGTGGGCAGGCATTTATAAAATGGGCATTTGTCCAGGCATTTGCCCATTTCATAAATGCCCGCCCAAAAACTGGGCATTTATAAAATTATCAGTAAAAGATGAATTATTGACAGCATTTGAAAAAAAAAACATTCAAAATATAGTTATTTCATTTTTCGCATTTGTATTTATGTATTGTATTTGTATTTATATATCGTCATCATCACCCACCTTCTCTCCCCAAGACTGGGGGTAAAGTGCCAACATGCACCAGAAGCAGAATATTAAGCACAGCCTTACCGTCCCCTTTATACCTTTTAGTGAGAACTAGTTACAGTCAGAAAATCCACCTTAGAGCTTCACGTAATCGCAACAGACCCTCACAATAGCATCTCGTCAAACATTAGAAACATTAGAAATAAAAAGACAGTAAGAAGCCACATGGGCGTATCAAGACTGTCCCAGTCAAGCCAACAGAACCAATCATCAAACAACATGTTCATGCAAATCCACAAAGCATCCTAGGGCTTGTCAATAACTTGCATAGTATACACAAAGTCTAAAACATGCTCATGCAAATCCACAAAACATCCTAGGGCTTGTCAATAACTTTCATAGTATACACAAAGTCTACAACTAAAAGAAAAAAAACTATAGCTAAAGTACACGCCAACCACACTACAAGCTTTAATAACTTTATAGTAACATGCAGTTTAACCTTAATAACTACTGTAACAAAAAACCCGCTAATTTGGCTTTACTAAAATAAACTATATGACACACAAACCATCCATATACCTATCCAATCCTTTCTTAAATGTTGCACTCGAGTCATTCTCAACAACTTCCTGTGCAAACAACTCCAAAATTTAACAACCCTGTTGCAGAATGAATGCTTTCTTACATCAAGATGGCATGCTTTCTTCTTAATTTTCTTACTATGCCCCCTGGTCTCCCGTCCGTGCTCTACTAAGAAGAATTTATTGGTCTCTGTATTATAAATAGATGTAAATATTTTGTAGACTTGTATCATATCCCCTCTGAGAAATTGCCTTTCTACAGAAAACATTCCTAACTCCTTCAGCCTCTCCTCATAGCTCTTACCCTCAAACCCAGAAATCACTTTTGTGTCTCTACATTGCGCTCTCTCTAGCATATCTAAGTCTTTAAATAAAGGATCCAAACTTGTGCATAATACTCTAATACTGGCCTAACATAGCTATTATACAGTTTTCTTATAACTTCCTTGCTACTGTAAACATCATTACGATTTATTATACCCAGCATCTTATTAGCTTTATTTCTTGCTCCCAAACACTGATTAGCTACTTTCAAATTACTGCTTATAATCACACCTAAATCTTTTTCTTGGTCCACAGACTCAAGCCAATTCCCATTCACATCATAGTTAAAACTTTTATTTGAGGAACCTAGATGAAGAAACTTAATTCATTAATTCATTTGCCACTTATCTGCCCACCCAAAAAGTTTATCAAGATCATTTTGAATATTTATACATCCTTCACTATTTCCTACTGAGGTAGCCACTTTGGTATCATCTGCAAACTTAGAAACCTTACATTTAAGTTCTTGGTCTAAATCATTTATATAGGTATATGAGGAACAATAGTTACCCCAGCACTGAACCCTGTGGGACACAACTCTTCACTATTTCCCATGATGACATTGCCATTTAGTTGTACACACTGTTTTCTATTCCACAACCACTCTTTAATTCAACCATGTACCACTCAACCATCAACCCCAACAACACAATGCAATAACTTCTTCATCAGGCTTATGCGGGGTCACATTTTTACCCCTCACAAAACCCCGGAATTCATTCTTATTATGAACCTTTCTTCTCGCCTCTTCCAAACTCACATTTCTCTCCTCCAGGCATTCCTTTACTGACTCAATCCACTTTTTCTTCAGTCTCCCAGCCTGTCGATTCCCAGCACACTCACCACCATACATCCGCTTAACCAACCGACTATCATCCATCCTTTCCACATGACCAATCCATCTCAATGTAATTTCATTTATTCTCTCATTTACCAATTTCTTCACACCACACAATTCTCTTATATGTTCATTTCTCATTTTATCAATTCTCACGCCTAACACGTTCCAAGATTGTCCATCTGAACACATTGTACTTTAGATCTATACCTCTTATTCCAGACCATAGTCTCATTAGTCATTACTATAATTTAACACAGGTAACAACATACCCTCATGTAAGACCCTAGCGTACTCAAGACTTAGTCCCTTTACATCCACAAAAGATTGAATTGCTCCAGCCACCTTCCTGCCATTCACAACTTTTCTACTACAGTCTGCATCATCCGTTCCCTTTTCATCCAAATATATACTATTTGTGTAAATTCAGACACTTGTTCCAGCTGCTCACCATCTAACATAACTTCACACCGAGGACTGTCCTCACTCACAACCATAACCTTACTCTTATCTACGTTTACTTTCAAACCCATCCTTTTACACACCAATGCAAATCTCTATACAAATCTTCTTAAACTCTTCAAATTTGCCACACAAAACCAAATCATTCGCATATAATAGGTAGGGCACCCTCCACTCTCTTCCATTCTCCATTATTCTAACACCATCCCCTGCCACCCCTACCTCTAATTCTTCATAACCCCATCCACATACAAATTGAATAACCAATGAGTCATAACACATCCCTGCCTCACTCGGCTACTAATATTAAACCAATCACTTTTATACCATTTATTCTTACACACGCTTCCCTATCGTCATACATACTTTTGATTCCATTCAGGAGCCTACCAACAGCATCATATTTCAGTAGCACCTGCCACAGAGCTTTCATATTAATGCTATCATACACCTGTTGCAAATCCATAAAACCTAAATACAATTTATTCTTCTTCTGTCTCATTTTCTCCATTATTTGTTTCTATGTAAAGATTTGATCCACACATCCCCTCTACCACTTCTAAATGCACCTTGTTCTTCACCAATCAGCCCTTCAGTCACTCAACTTCTTTCGACCAAAATACCAGTTTATATCTTTTCTCTACAACACTCAATAAACTAATTCTATAATTCTACAGTTATCAGTATCCCCCTTACCCTTATATTACTGCTGTCCTCCAATCCCTCGGAACTATACCCTCCCCCCATAAACGCTTTGTTGCACAACTTCCAAATCTAATCAATCACCATCTCGCCTCCATTCTTCAACATTTCACCAGTAATTTCATCTATACCTGCAGATTTACCATTCTTTAACTTTCTCACTCTACCTATTACCTCCTCCTTGCTAATGACCTCATCCCGAAAATACTTATTCCTCCTTGTACCATTAAGCCAACACACATTCACTATCATCTCTTCATTAGTGCCAATGTTATGCAGATTTTCGAAGTGCTCCCTCCACACCCCTCACATTCATTTCATCAGCAACGAAAGCACCATCCCTATTTATTATCCTAAGCAGATTCCCCTTATTCTCATTCGTAACTTTATATATATATATATATATATATATATATATATATATATATATATATATATATATATATATATATACATATATATATATATATATATATAAATATAATATATATATATTATAGAGAGATATATATATATATATATATATATATATATATATATATATATATATATATATATATATATATATATATATATATATATATATATATATATATATAAATATAATATAAATATATATATATATATATATATATATATATATATATATATATATTTATATATATATATATATATATATATATATATATATATATATATATATATATATATATATATATATATATATATATATATATATAAAGTGGAAGGACCAAATATTAAATTTCTAAGAAAAAATGGGAATAATTTATATAAATTTCTAAAATCATCTTACCTGATGTTAACTTTAATCGATGGGCATGAGAGTGAGCAAAGTCCGAGATAACATCTTCAGTTTTTATGTCAATATTTCAATGTATGTAGAGGAGGGCAAGTCCAGTAAGTCTTTCATCTCCAATAGTATTTTTCAAGTAGCTTTTCAGAAGTCTTAATGTTGAAAAGCTTCTTTCTACTGAAGCAGTAGACACGGGTAAAATTGCCAGTATTTGCAACAAGATGTAAATATTTGTAAATTGTGACTTCGAACAAGAAACTAGTTCGTCTATTGCTGTTTTTGGACGATCTGTGCTGTGATGCTATTTCAACTTCCATAAATCCCATTCTGCTTTTACTAAATCCTCAATTGGGCTTTCGAGATCTTCTTTGTAAAATGTTACATCTTTTATCTTCTCATATGGCACATTATACCTGTTCGGTATGACAAATGGCAAGGAAGATATAATTTCTTTATGATTTAAAAACCTCTTTCCTAATGCTGATATTAAATCATCCAAAAATTGTATAAAAATGGATGTGCGATAATAAGTCTGTGGGTCGAAAGTAGGAATGTTGGGTCTGTATTTTTGGAATTTGTTAATTCTTGGTACAGCAATTTCAATACCCAGCTTAGATTCAGATGCGCTTACACATTCTTCAAAAATCTACTGAAATTCTAATATTGCATTTTCTCTGATTGCTTCAAGTTTAGTTTTAACTAGATTCACCTCAATATATGCACTCACCAAATCAATAACGTGCGTCTGCAATCGTTTAGAAAGGTTGTATGTTAAACTTTATAGTCTATTGAAAACAAAAAGGAAACCAGAAAAGATGCACTATAAACATTGTTTAGAATTAAGGTAGCTTTTTTTGACTGATCTCCAACTTCACATTTTATTTGTTCTAAAGCTGCTATTATCGGGTTTATCATCTCTTTAAATAATAAAACCGATTCATGCCGTTGGCACCAGCGAGTTTCGCAAACTTTTTTAATCTCTTCTTGCTACTCTTAGGAATAAGTTCTATTTTTTCTTCAAAAACTTTTGTCCTCTTAGCACTTACAAGAAAAAATGTACAACATTCTGATATTATTCCAATTGCACTTCGAATATTTGAGGCATAAATATAAGCAATGCAAAAAGCAGTGAGTATAAATAGCTTTGTGACATTTTTCCTTTATTACTCTCTGAACATCCCTGAGCTAACCACTCATCTCTGATGGCTTCAAGTTTAGTTTTAACTAAAGGACTTACGAGATTTGTTCCTGACAGCGACGAATTATATAAAATTAATTTAACCTCTGCACTTTATATTATTAACGGATATGATACTTAAAAATTTTTAGTGTCTAAAAATTTCGGGGGGGGCCATGGCCCCCCTGGCCCCCCCCCTGGATACGCCACTGTATATATATATATATATATATATATATATATATATGGGTTAAGCAGGTACCGCAACTTTCTTTAGTGACTCAGGGTTTCTGGGGCCATGGCCCCCTGGCCTCCCGATACGCCACTGTATATATATAGCATATATATATATATATATATATATATTATATATATATATGTTATATATATTATATAGTTATATATATATATATATATATATATATATATATATATATATTAAAAGTATAAATGCCCTCTAAAATGCCCAAATTGGACAAATGCCCAGATAAATGCCCAGGGCATTTGCCCAATTCTTAAGTGCCCAGGCATTTACCCATCACTAGCAGTATAATATCAAGGGTGTAAACCTTTCCGATGAAAATTTATTTTCAGTCATGTAAAAGGTCCAAGGTCCATATATATATATATATATATATATATATATATATATATATATATATATATATATATATATATATATATATATATATATATATATATATATATATATATATATATATATATATATATATATATATATATATATAATATATATATATATATATATATATATATATATATATATATATATATATATATATATATATATATATATATATATATATATATATATATATATATATATATATATATATATATATATATATATATATATCAAAGAGGCGACTCCTGCACTCGTGCTACTCGTGCTCAGCACGAGTTAACATTATAGAAACTATCTATTTTTGCAAATTTTATAATGTTACGATAAAATTTTCTTATTTTTTTTACATTATTACATAATAAATATAAAAGATTATGACAAATTAAAACGAAAAATATAAGTATAACCCCTATTAAATAACGCTTTTAACCCATTAAAAATGGAGGCATCTCTGCTCAAATAGGATAGCGGGGAACGTCGGACGGTGTCCGAATTCTGAATTTGCAGTACAAAATTTGTTTATAAATAGTGTTTATAATAATATGTTTAAATACTATACATTATAAATAATACTTTTATAACAAATAATATTTAATAAAATAAATAAATTAATTTAAAAAATACTAAAATACTTAACAATAATGGAAGTTAAATTATTATAGTTATTATAATTATTATAAAATATTATAAATATTATCGCTAACCATGAACAACCAAAGAAAACGTTTTAATACATAAAAAACTTTTTAGCAGGAATATCCTCAAGTATATATATATATATAATATATATATATATATATATATATATATATATATATATATATATATATATATATATATATATATATATATATATATATATATATATATATATATATATATATATATATTATATATATATATATATAGTATAGTATATGTTGTTATATAGTAGAAAGATATATATATATATATATAGCAGTTATATATATATATATATATATATATATTTTATATATATATATATTTAGCGGCGCACGAAAACGCAAAGTGTTTCACGATAAATGCGGAAAACGGTTGTACCCACTTAACTGAACGAAGTATTACC
>JABUQX010005607.1:0-12500 GCA_015478945.1 Trachelipus rathkii
CTTGTCTCTTCTCTCCGGTTGTTTGTTGTGATGAGAGATTCGAACCTGTTCGATCTGTTCCAAGGAAATAGTTTTGCCAAAGAACCAATAGCTCTTATAATCATCTCGAGCATTTGGTGTTTATTACTGTATCCATGAAATGGAGGATATCGCAAGAGCTATTCGCTTCAAATATTTTTAATGTGCTTGAATTCTGTCGCAAGTTAAGATTATTGTGTTGATTTTCTGCGAAGATTCTTAAATGCGCGTTTAAGACAGGATATAGGGCACTAGAAAGAAGCATTCTTATATCAACAAGCACTTTAAAATCTGATGTCTAAAATAATTGGTGCTGTATGGTAAATATGAATTAAATCTGCTTTAACTAAAGTTTTTCTATAAACGCTGGCACATTTACTCTACCTCAAGTGCGAGAGCAAGTATCGATACAGGCACCTTAGGTTTATCTGACTATCCATTCTAAAAGTGATTAATAAACTGCAGCTTGCCTTTTCTCATACCTGACATTGTTTGCTGGGCAGGCCTTAAATAAAACTGTCTCTAATCTCCGCTTGTATTAATGAAGTCTTTCATTGGCTAGTTAAAACTGTTATAGGTTTCCATCCAGTGAACTACAGTGGGCATCTAATCCAAATTTTGAACGTTGCATCTGGTCTCTGCTAATTCTTGCTTAAAGGTGTCAATCACCTTGTATCGTTGAGACTATTGGATAAGGACATGAACGTCTTGGTCCAGGGTCCGCTCCATTAGCCGATAAAAATATGACGGATTCATCACTTAACCTTAACATTTCTCGAAAGCTGCACAATTTTTCTCACTATTTATGTATTGTGTACACTCCTACCTTACTTTCTTCGATTGATGAGGTTAAGGTTAGTAGTAAACAAGGGGATATACGCGAGGGAGTTTGTGTATGATATATACCGCATTTTGGCACCCTTCGAAGAAAGGGGTGGCGACAGACGGTTGACGCTAGCAACCGTCGTACGTGTCCCCTTAGTTTTTGGCCCCTTTCGGCCCCCCATTTACGGGCTTAGCCCCTTTGATGTTTTGACCGTTATATTCGCCTATACCCGTCATCAGGTCCGAAATTGACCTTCATAAAGGTCGTAGGATAAGTACCTGTTGTAGGGAACTGTCCTAAAAGAGGTCATGTAGGTACCTGTCCTGACTTAGAGTTCTGTCTGTATCCTTCCTAACTTGAGGTCATTTCTATTTCCATCACACCTCACACCTGCAACCTACAACACGCACAATACCACACGGCGCTACGTATTCACACACACACGCACACCCGCTAGACACTTATACACCAATACACCCACACCATAGACACTTACACTCACACCTACACCTACACACACACAAACACAACAAGCATGAGAGCACATACCTAGACACCTACACCCGCCCTAGATACATACACCACCCTAGCTCACACATACACCTACATATGACACTTTTACACACTTACACTCACCATCAGACACTTACCTCACCCATAGTACACTCTACACTCACTCTCATCACCAACACACTTCTTGATCATCTCAGCTTTTGAACTGCCTCAGCTGTTGATGCTCAAACTTGATGCTCAGCTTTGATGCCACAGCTTTGAATGCCTAGCTTGTTTCGGCTCAACCTTGATGCTCCATTTAGGAATGGCCTCAGCTTTGAGGCTTAACTTTGAAGGCTCACATTATTGATGATTCAACTTTGAATGGCTCGCTTTGATGGACCTTTGTTGTGATTCAGATTTTATTGCCATGTTCAGCTTGATGACTAGATTTTATTGATGGTTCAGTACAGTTTTGATGGTTACCAATCAACCGAAAAAAGGAGTGTTAGGGTTGTATCTTGCAGATTAGGGTGTGTCAGCACGAGTGCCAAGTGAGTGCCAAGGAGGTCACAGGTGCAGTGCCACTAGTGTCAAGTGCGTGCCACTCAGCCAGCTGAGTGCCACATAGGGCAACTGCAGTGCACCTCTTTCAAAGCTTTCTAGCCTCCCTTGAGCACTAGTACTAGCCCTAACTATTGGTGTCTACCCCTAGGTTTATAAGAGTATGAGATCGAGTGGTGTATATTACAAGTTGCTAGTTTGCTTCCTACTATGAGTTAGCCTTTTTTCTATCACTTCTAGCACGTCAGAATATATATCTAAAGAGTTACACATTTAGGCAGTGAACGCAAACGTTTCCGAGTCCGCGTCCGAGGTGATCCCGCCGCAAAAACCCGCGTGCGCCCAGGCGCAAATATTTCGCGTAACCCCGCCGCGTGCGCCGCAGCGAATATTTCCGACGTAAGCCGCCTCGCTAGCACCCAGCCGCAAGCCGTTGCGGTAGGCGCCGCGTGCGCCGCTAGGGCGCAATATTACGCGGCGAACGATAAATATTGATATACATGTAAACATATTCAAAGAAATTTCTTATTCAAGCATATACTATGAAGACAGTCATTTTTTACTTCATACCTTAAACATTTTTTATTAAAAACATATACTTACAGACCTTAAGGTGGTAAAAGCAGTAAAACAGTAATATCAATAGCTCAATTAGCCTAGCAGCAGAGGGATTAGTAAGACTTTGTTTTATTGCTTTACTGCTTTACTGCACTTAAACGTCATATATTTATTATCATTATGTTTTTTATTTTTGTTTTAATACTTTCTTTATTATAAATTTTTAACAGCTGTGCAAAGGAGATAACTCAACACAGTGTGTTGATATAAAACAATTTTATTTTAACAATATTGTACGAAATTTGATTAAAAACATACTTTACAGACTTTGTTAAACAGTAAATCAGATAAACAATAGCGATTTTTTTTGAAAAAGGGGATTAGTTAGGTTTTGTGTTTACTGCTTACTGCGTTTAACGCTTTACTGCACTCTAAACGTCATATATTATTAAAGTTATGTTTTTTTATATTTTTTATTTTGTCTTTATATTTATTTATTTATAAATTGTAATGTCTGTAGAAAAACACGGAGTGTCTGTTATATAAACATTTATATTTTACTAAATTGTACGAAAATTTTATAAAAAACATATTACTTTAAGATTTAAAGCAGGTAAAAACAGTAAATCAATAGCACAAATGCCTAGCAACAGGGATTAGTAGGGTTTTGTTTTACTTTTTTACTGCTTTACTGCTCTTACTAGCTAATTAATATCTCCATATTATTCAATGTATTCAACTTGTCGCAAGTAGGATGTAGAGAAATATACAGTTTGAAGTCTGGCTCATGTCTAATTGTAGCAGGACGAACAGGAAATGTTAGTAAAACCTCTATTATTTAATATTTTAAAGGAAGTGGAGATTTTAGCTGCCCCTTTAAAAGAATAATATGGTGTAAATGTTTATCAGGAAAGTTTAAGGAATATTAAGATGTTATTCATTTCATGATGGCATATAACGATATAGATCATTGGACAATATACACGGTCATAAAATTATTGTATTAGATGATTTAATGCACAAATTAAATTTGGAAATAGCAGAAGCGTTCACCGTTTATTCTTACCATCTAATATCTCGGTGTTTTTCATAACACAGATAATTTTTCATCGAAACAAATATGCGAAGTGTTTCTTTTAACACACAGTATTTACTGTGTTTGGACAGAGAAGAGACATGAATTAAATTAATGTATTGACAACTCCAATGTTTCCCCTTCAAAGGAAAGAAGTTCTTAAAAAGATAAAAGAGGTCTACTTCATCCTCCGTATGATGGTGAACTTTCACCCAAAAAAACACGTACAGAGCGTGTTGCTTGAGCGTACCACATTATTTCACTATGAGATAGAACCTGTTATACATACCTGAATCAGAGAGTGCCATATTAGTTGCAAAATTATGTTACCTCTCTATAAAAAAAATTTAAAAAGCTGAAAACCATCTGAAAAACGTAACATGATTAAGAGGACGAGAATTTCATCCAATGTGTATGTGAAGTTGTTTAAATCTTATAAAAGAAAGATTAATTTTTAAAATACTTCAGAAGGTAAAGCTACGTCTTTATAGAAACATCATTAAAAAAACTATCCCTCACAGTAAATCTGAAAAAACATAAAAGAAGTTACACAGAAAGAGGAGGCGTATTCCTGCCATTACTCTTCTCCGATTAAGCTCACTGATAACACAGGATAAATGTCACCCATGATGAAAGAAGGTGGCGTTACTTCGCATATAGATGAGATGAGAATGAAAGCATAATAAACAAGATCTGTTTACAGAATTCAATTCTAGCATTCATCATTCACAACCTCTAAATGGCCACTTATTGCCGCACACTGTGCAAAATCCACAGGTGAGCACCCAATTATATGCAGAATATTACCACACAAGCATTGACATTACATCCTCTTTCACATAAACAACACAGGTGCACCAACAGATCCTTAGATTGTGTTAACACTCCATTATGCTTTTCAGCAGACCTTTGACCTCATAGGCTTATATTGAGTCTAAGTTGATCAGATAACAAAGTACGAGATAAGAAGTGTACAGGAATTAAGTTCAGACATTAACATCAATGAGAACGCATCTATACCAAGATGCCATTACAAAAAATGTAGATCTAAGGACTTGCATCTACATTGCGCGCTAGTATCGATATCCAATGATACAGAATATGGCCTAATGAAATAAACTTGAAGTGAAAAATGAAGGTAAAATTTTAAAATATCCTAGAGGAGAGCTTACCTATTAGAGTTCGTAAATTAGGAATAGCTTTATATAATATATTAAAAGATCAATTATATGAAATCATGGCGATCATCATTGAATGTGAAATAGTAAAGGTCTCAAATAATTTGGACTTTGATAGGTTGATCTCTCAACGTAACTGGAGTAAAGGTAAGTGTTAAAAGCTGGAGATGAGATCAAACAAGAAACTAGAGCTATTAATTTTCCAGACTTCAATCATAAATACACAGCGATTAGCAGACTTGGATAATATCCCCAATACGCCAACAGATTCAAGTCCCTCAGGTACTTCTTACGCTTCAGAAAATTTAACGTGTTTCCAGAGAAAGCAATAAGGAAAAACACCTCATATAATAAACCTGTTTGATTAAATCGGTAATTATGTATATCTATATTATATATAATATTATATATATTATAATATATATATAGTATATAATATATATAATATAATATGTACATATATATATTTGAATAATGTTGCTATAAAATATTATTATTTTAGAGCTTTTTCTTTATCCCTTTTTGACTTTATATTCCACATTTTTGTGGACATTATATAGTATATATAGATAATACGCATTATATAATATATATATAATAATATATATATAATATATATAACTGTACTAATATATAATTATTATAGATATATATTTAGTAATATATAGTATACTATATAGATATATTATCGCGCTTACATGTGTGTCAGTAGTCAACATGGAGGCGAAGGAGCTGGGTGATAAGTAGTCTATCACTGAGGGAACCCAGAATAGTTTTAGGTGGATTCACTATGTATTGCTTTATGGTTTCTTATATCGAGAACAAAAAGAGTTAAAAAATAGTTTCAGAGTGGTGACAGAGGCATTACTGACATACTGTAAGAAAAATTTCTACGCGGAGAAACCATAGCTCCGCATCGCGTCGCACTAGTGATAGCAAGATAGATTTAACTTGAAATGATAAAATTATAGTTCTCTTTAATGAAGGAGATTTCAAATACAGTACTTTTACTATTGACGTATACCTCTAGATACATCATGGTAAAGCATTACAGATAAAAAAATCCAGACTGGTGAGTGATGCAATGGAGAGAGAAATATAGAAACGGATATATTGTACCCATAATTGATCTGTTCCTTGACTCGATTTTCTTTCTTAGGTCATCGAGTTTCGAGCATTAATCAAAGAGTATGATATAGCCATTTTTTCATTAACATTCTCAGTAAAACAGCAATAGTTGAAAGAGTCCAGCGCACGATTAAAGAGCGTATGCATAGGTATCTTTACCTAAAATGAATACTTCAAAATTTATTGACATATCTGGACGATTAGCTTTTCTTATAATAAGATCACACGTAGAACTATAAGACAACTCTTTAAGAATGTTAAATCTGGAAACCTTCTTTTACAACCGTGTAAAAAAGTAAGAAAAATTAAAGATATTCAGAATAAGGGAGAGGACTATGTTAAGAGTATCTCGAATGATGATAGTTTAGAAAGGGATATGAAGCTGGGTTGGACTACAAAGTGTTATAAAGTTATGTAATATACGTATGCTTCCTACTGATCGAGTTTAAAATTTATTACCTGAGCTTTAGATGGTGAAAAGAAAAAAGTGGATTTTATAAACAGGAAAATACAGAAAAGACGATTTAATCCTAAGTAATGTATATTAAAATAGAAAAATATTAGAAGTAAAAAAAGAAAAGAATAAACAGTATTTGGTGAAATGGGTTGGGTACCCTGCTAAGTTTAATACTTATATAAAAAGCAAGTGAAAGTTAAGAATCATTATATCAAGTTGGCATTACTAACCAGGAGAGTGTAGATCAACTTCTTTTAAATCTCCCGTCTTCAGCCTCTTTTGGATTTACATCCTGATAATAAAACTCTCGGATTTTTTAAAACTGTGGTTAATGAATTCCTATCACAGCTTAAAGCAGGGGTATACGACAAGTAGGATGTGTGAATAGATATTAAATAATGGAATAGAAAATTTACTCACAATTCTATTCTGGATTGTGGAGTACGAAGTGTAAATGGGGTGAAACATTATTTCAAGTGAAAGAGTACCTCGTGATTGAAAAAGGACTTACAAATTGGGTCACAAGCTGAATACGACTTCATTGGTACGAAGAATACTTCTTTGAAGAATTTGCTCTGCGGATGCATATGTCTAAATCGCGACATAGCTATTTTTAGTTATGTTAAACGATCTCTTTATAATGAGTATTAGTGTAAGGACTGGTATACAAAACTGATATTGGCGTACCTATTGAGATAAAGTAATAATATCGTTAAGATCAAAAGCTGGTGAGTGTAAACTTGCGAGACCGTGATATGTTTTTATTTCAGACGGATACCTGGCAACGTAAACCATATCGATAAACTGATGGCGAGTTTGGATATACTTCATGATAGCTCCCTACTATGTTGAAGAGGGTTATACTATCTGTGGAGAATAAACCCCATGGGACTCGACATGAACAAACGACGAAGCGACCGATATGCATTAATAACAGTGTACCCCCTCCGAGATGGCTCAAACCACCAGGTATGGCTATATATTATACAAACATAATTGAATCATTCAAGATTATGTAGGTAATACTAAACTCTTATTAAGAGTATATATTTCCCAAAGAGAGTAAAGGTATAACATTCCCTTGTTCATTATCTACCTCCGAATAGATCAAATTTTGACTCTGTACGCTATGCATATAAAGATGTAGAGGAAAACCCTATCCCCTTTACATATGGGCATTGGTTGGGCAAAGTTTCATGATTAGAAAGGAAAACAGATGCATAACTAACAGCAATAATGGAGCCTATGTCCTGAGGTGAAGTCAGTTATAGTTTTTCATTTCATTAACTACTCCTCACAGCTGTAAACGATAGTCTATAAGAAAGAGTCCTAGTATATGGAAGATGAAAAGGTGTTCAGAGGGTCAAGAGCGAGGGTAATGGTCTGGAGTGATTTATTCGCAAAACATGAGACAGGGCAAGGCCATCATATCTCAGGAGAGGTGGGGAATATATAGGTAAAAAAAAGCTATAAGAAACAGGTCTCGACATACTATTCAAGATATAGCGGCAGGAGAAAACCCTCGTGCATCATTAAAAAGACATTGATGGCGATGTTTCAATGAGATGTGGCATGATGTTAGCTAAAATAGACGAAAATGTCAGGCCAAGAGTCGAGGGACCAAGAGATGTCATTAGAAAGCACTAAGCGGAAAAAACTCTAAAGAAAAAAGTATGGATGTATTTGCTATTTAATACTAAACTGTTAATTGTACACGTTGCGTATTACTCGTATATAGTCAGTCTTTTTCCATGAAAATTTCATGATACGATCGAGCTCACACAAATACAAGAGCTGCAATTTCCTTTAATCCTTCTTAAGTCCTGCATGTGTGTAAAGAGTGAATTGGATCTCTCTCCCATGAACCTCACTCAGAGTAGCGTAAGTGAGTGCGAATTTCATCAGTGTATAATCCTAATGCATATCAGGATTACCAATAAAGGATGTTCTGCTAGAGTCAATATTTCCAGGCACTTCTGAAATTCAAACCTAATCCATCTAATGTGATTTTTATATGTAAAACACGAAATTGAACAAAGACTGATGGGTACAGAATTTCCTTGATCGGGCTGACGACCATATATATATACAGAATCAACTTTTCTGTATATACTGTTTTCACTCAGGTGTGAAGTCTATCTTAACGAACCTTCATTAGGATGCTTTAGCGGGCCCTAATTATCCCTTGTAGAAAGTTATATAGAGGCATCTGTTTATAATTATTTCAACCACGCTAAAACAAGCTCATCCAAGGCATTGTGTTTTTATTAGTATCAAATATGAGGGTGCAATAGAGATAAAGCAGCTAAAGTCATTTAACTAACACTTAATGAAATTTTACCGTCGATCTAAATAGTGATATCTCTCGGTCAAAAAAGGACTCAATTCTTCCATCTGTAGATGACTAGAATCCTTAACCACCGATCAATTACCTAAATGTGACTCTTAAAGATAAAAAGTAAAGGCTACTAGCTACGGCTGGTTATGTCCAGAGCATGGTTTTCAAGCTGTTAGAGGCCTATCTCTATATTAGAAAAGGTGAAATTATCACCACAGCGTCATTTGGAAATTGAATTAAGAATTGAAACCAAGATATTTAATTATCACTCAAGGATTAATCGAGTATCAAGTAATCACCTAACATTGGAACGGAATTACTATCAGACAGTAATGAATAGAGGATGTGGAACATGAATCCTACTCCGCAAGGAATTATAAAAAGTCACCTAAAATTCACATCTTCGGACTAGGGACTATTTAGGTTTACATGTGAAATTTGGCGACCCTACGACGTGATTATGAAATGTGTTACAACGGGAGACCTATCTCTGCTGTATCGTCCTTTTTACGCGACTTAAATAGCCAATACGTTGTATCATGTAATGATAGTGGGACAAGCTTAAATCTTGAGAGAATACGCAAAGAATAGTAATTGATACGCCTATGATCTTACTGCAGACCTTTACGCTGTGTAACGCTATTCATTTAAACATTGTGAAGAAAGGTACATTAGGACTAGTCTCTCTTTGGCGTCAAGTCATATTCAAATCACCAATTAACTGTGATGGTCGATCTTAAACATCTCAACTCATAGGAAATTGCACAGAGTACGGCAGACGTGCTTTTTGAATTATAAACGATGATTGAAGAGGAAATAAAATCGGTAATGTTTAAAAATGAACCTCGCTTTTAGGAGTGTTCGCTATTAATGAAGTAAACACTGTAAAGCTGGAGAAGGATATTGCTTCGTATTCAATACATCACCTCGTCACATCACCTCAACTGAGACCATTGGGAATTTCGGCTTTAGAGAGCAAAAAAAAACGATGACTGTTACATAATTGCATTCTTGTAACACTTAAAAATTTATACTTGAATAATTCATATTCATCTATATTTTAAGATAAAATGTCAAAGTATATGTGTAAAAACTATGTCTTACCCCATTCAACCTTATATTCTAATTTATGTGGAGTCTACTTTGTATTTATTTCATATATGCCTTTTAATATTGTTTGTTTAAATAGAACTTTAAATATATTTAATGCTAAAAATTTGATATTCAATGATTTTATAGTTTCTCATTTGTAAAAAATGCTTTAAAAGATATTTATGGCCTAAAAACTCGTATAACGTATATATATATATTATATACTATATATATTATACTATATATATACTATATATATTATCTTATATATATATATATAGTTATATATATACATATATATATATAGTATATAATATATAATAAGTATATATATATATATACTAATATAATAAATGTTTTTAATAAAATTTTCCTTAACAATTTTAGTAAAATTAATAATAGTTATATATCAGCACACTGTGTGTAGTTGTGTGTGTTGTGTGTAATGTGTGATGTGTACGTGATGTGTGTGTGTGTGTGTTTCTTACATATACAATTTTTTGAAAATTCTAATTAAATAAAAAGTATTAAACAAAATAAAAAACATAATGAAAATAAAATATATGAAATTTAAGTAAAGGAGTAAAGCAGTAAAGCAGTAAGCAGTAAGCATAAAACAAAGCTCTTACCCAATCCCTCTGTTGCTAGCATTTGAGCTCTTGATTTACTGTTTTACTGCTTAAGGTCTGTACAGTATATGTTTTTAATAAAAAATGTTTTAAGTTATGAAGTTAAAATGGATTGTTCGTATATTGAAAAGCAAATTCTTTGAAAGTTTACATTGATATCATATTTATCGTTCGCGCGTAATATTGCGCCTGCAGACGCGGGCGGTTCGGGAATATGCGCCTGCGGAGCGCACTCGGCGGTTTCGCGTGAGGGGTCACCTGGGACGCGGAATCGGACGTTCGTTCACTGCCTAAATGTGTATCTCTCTCTAGATATATATTCTATCGTGCTAGAAGTGCTAGAAAAACTAACTCATAGTAGGAAAGATCCTAGCAACTTATAATAAAGACACATCGATTTCCTCATCCTTATAACCTAGGGGTGAGACACAATATTAGGCTATTCATAGCTCAGGGAGGCTAGAAAAGGCTTAAAAAGTGGCATTCAGTTGCAAACTATGTGTTACTCAGTTGGCACTATCGTGGTCCATCACTTGGCACTCACCTTGCACTCACTGGCACTCACGTGGCACTCGATCTGAACACACCAGGGATCTCATAAACCCCTATACACTCCTACGGTGATGGGAACCATCAAAATGTACTGAACATCAATAAAATCTAGGTCATCAAAGCTGAACATCAATAAATCCTAAACCATCAACAAGGTGCCTCAAAGCTGAGCCATCAATGGTTGAGTCTCAATAATGCTGAGCTTCAAAGTTGAGCATCACACGTTGACATCAAAGACTGAGCACATCAAAGTTGAGCCATCCAAAGTAGTGAGCAACAAAGCTGACGGCATCAATGCTATGCTGGCATCAAAGCTGATGGCAACAAAGTTGAGCAACAAAGTTTGAGCGCATCAAAAGCTGAGGCATCAAGCTGAGGAATGAGTGTAGGTGTGTGTGTGCGTTTGTGTGTTTGTGTTGTGAGTGGAGTGTAAGGGTCTAATGGCGTTGAGTGAAGCTTGTCTAATGGGTGGAGTTGTAAGTGTGTATAAGGGTCTAGTGTGTGTGTTTGTAGTGTGTGAGGTGTAGCGTTGGCTGGGTGGGATGTAGTACTAGGAGTGTGTCTGTGTCTACGGTATGTGTCTATTGTGTGTGTGTTTGTGGGTGTGTAGATATAGGTGTGGGTGTAGGGTCTAATGGGTGGGTGTTGTGTGTTATAGAGTAGCTGGCGGGTGTGCTGTGTGGGTGTGTGTGTAACGTAGCCGTGGTTTCGTGCGCCTGTTGAATGTAGTAGTCAGGTGTGAGTGATGAAATAATGAATGCAAGTTAGGACAGATAATAACAGAACCAATCAGGACAGGTACCTACATGACTTCAGTTAGGACAGTTCCCTACAACAGGTACAGCGGCAGGTACCTACAGGAACTCGATTTAATCCCACTTAATCCCTCATGAACCTTTATGAAAGGTCAATTTCGGACCTTGATACGGTATCAAGGCCGAAATATCAAGGTCAAAACATCAAAAGGGGCTAAGCCCCCTAAAGGGACCAAAGGGGGGCCAAAAACTAAGGGGACATACGACGGTTAGCTACGCAACGATCTGGCCGCACACTTCTTCGAAGGGCCAACAAATGCGGGATATATATATATACACAAACTCACCGCGATATCCCCTTGTTACTACTAAGGTTGCTCGAAGTCTATTTCTTCGTCAGAGGTGGAGGTAGTGTGTGATGAACTACCGTTTGATGATGGGCTGAAATCATAAGCAGCTCCTTCCCCTGTAAATTTTTTAAGTTTCAATAACTTGTGAATGAAATATCAGATATAAAGTCTATTAATAATTTTCAGGTTTTAAGTTAGTAGTACCAATGCGCATACTTTGAGAATAGTTAAAATCAGTGTAAAGAACTATTTATTTGTTAACACTTCACCTGTAAAAATGTCTAATCTTAACGATTTTTACTCAATACGCAAGATTGTTCCTTTCTTCCCGTCTCTTCATTCTCTTTTCCTTGCCTGTTAAATTGAAATCTATTACCTACGCTCTACATCCTGTCTACCTTTCTTTCACTTTGATTTATAAGAATTATTTATCTTCCTCCAGCTTTATGTGGTAAGAGCGTTCCATGGAGCAATAATCAAACAAGTTG
>JABUQX010005607.1:15000-57602 GCA_015478945.1 Trachelipus rathkii
GACGATGCAGTAAATTTTGACCATAAACCTACGATGAATCAATTTTGACGCCGTATTACTGTTTATTATGTATTATTTTTTTTTGGGGGGGGGACGATGTTTGCACTTTAGAAAATATCCTGAGAATCGCTTTGTCTCGAGCGCTACCAAACGTAAGATTCGTAAAAAAGTACCCTACTATTACATATTACCTTTTATATAATTATTGAATAATGTTTATTCACAACACAAATTATTGGTAGTATTATATCAAAACAATATATGAAAAATGCAAAAAAAAAAAAAAAAAAAAAAAACTATCTGCAACAAATAAAAAAGATAAGAATAGATATATATATATATATCATATATAATATTATATATATATAATATATAATATATAATTATAATATTATATATATAATATATATATATAGATAGTGGTATATTAATAATATATATATATAATAAGTATAATATAATATAATAATAGATATATATATATTATATATATATATATTAATATAATATATATATATATTATATTATATATATATACTATATATATATATACTGATAATAATTATTATATATATTAGTTAATATACTGATATATATAATATATATATATAATATATATATATATATTTATAATAATTATATAATATATATATATATAGTATTATATATATATATATAGTATATATTATATATGAGAAGTTACTATAACGCAAACGGAACGGGAGCTCGGATCAAAAAAAATTATTCACAGTTACATCTATGAATTACATAAAAATAGATGTTCTAGGCGGCGAAATGGAAGAAAGAAAAGGATTTTTTTTATATGCCTATATGTTCTAGGGGTGAAATTAGGTTTAGGTTTCAGTTAGGTATAGGTAGGTTAAGTCTAGGTTTAGTTAGGTTATGTTAGAGTTAAGTTACGTAATAGCGTTAGATCTAGGTTAGGGTTTGTAAGTCAGGTCAGGATCAGGAAAAACAAAATCATTTCGCCCATAAAACATCTATTTTATGCACGTAGCGGGACCTGTGAAAATTTTCTTTTGATCCGAGCCCTCGGCCGTGTGGGCCGTTAATAACTTTCCTTACCTAGGTAAAATTAACTTAACGCCACACGGAGAGCGACGTCGCTCGAAAAAAAAATTCTTCACAGCGCTAAAGCCTCTATGAGAATAAATAGATAGTTTTAGGGCGAAAATGAATTTTTTTTTTTACTTCGCCTGCCCCTACCTTACCTAAACTACTTAACCTACATTTCCCCCCTAGAACAAGGTAAAAAAAAAAAAAAATCATTTCGCCCTAGAACATCTTATTTGTATCATAGATGCTACCTGTAAAATTTTTTTTTGGTCCGACTCCGTTCCGTGTGGGCGTTAAGGAACTTTGTCTCAAATATATAATTATATATATATATATATATATATTATATATTATATAATAATATATATATATATTATCTAGATATATATATAATATAGTATATATAATATATATAATATATATAACATATATATATATCAATATATATAATCTTTAATATATATATAATATATATATATATATATATATATATAATACTATATAATATATTATATATATAAATATATATAAAAATTCTATATATATAAACTACCTTTTAACTGCCTTAATCCCGATTGCAGCGGAGGTTAACACGGCGGGAACAACAGAAATTCGAAACTTTAAGTCGCTATCCCCAACCAGCCGCACCAACGTGTCGCAGTCGAGGTTTAAATTCACTTGCCCCACAGTAGATAACTCCAACTGCTACTAGTATACTAATATATATATATATATAATATATAATATAAATCATATATAATTATATATATTATATATATAAATATATATATAATAGATATAATAAATATTAGTATAATATATATTATAGTATCATTATAATTACTGAAAATTTACCTTAAGAGTAAGGAAGAAAGGACAATAATCTCTCCTCCTTTTTTTATTAGTTTCCAGCAAATCTGAAATATCTGAAAAACATGATGATCATTTTCATTTATATATACCTCACAATCCTGAAGTCACATAAACACAGCTGATTTTTTTGTAATGTTTTGTAAACAAGTTTAAGAAAAAGAATCATCGCATCGATTTTGGCACGAACGGTTCTTAAAATGTAGTAAGATTTTTATTGCTACATCGAGCGTAGACAAATGCAAAACGAAAACGGCTTAATAGTATTATTAGTATATATATAATATATACTATATATATATAATAATATAATTATATATTATCATATATATAATATATATATATAATATATATATATATATATATATAATATATACTATATATATGAAGGCGTATAGAATAAACGAAAAAATCACCGCGAGCCGAGCAAACTTGTACGACAATTTGTAAAAAATATGGCACCAAATTATAAACATTACTTATATATTATATATATAATAATATATATATAAATATATATATATTACTATATATAAACTATAATATATAATATACTATAGTATTAAATATTTATATATATATAATATACTATAATATATAATATATATATTATATAGTAACTCAATATGGACTTTTTATTGGAAACTCACTTTGAGCAGGTCAGTGTTATTTAAATTGTTGGTTAAGGTTAGGATGAAAGCTTTAGATGTAGGTTATGTATGTCTATTGTATATGTCTGGTTGGTTAGGTTAAGGTTAGGATTGTTTTAGGTTTAGGTTAGGTAGGTTTTGTTAAGTTCAGTCAGAGTCATTTTTTTTTCGAATTTAATAATTCTATCACAGAAATTTTTCTAAAAAAATTAATACCATCTATAAAAGAATGATTAATATGGAACTACATTGTTTGCTCAATCAATAATCCATTACATATAATATTTCATCAGATTGTATCATAAACATTCTTTTAAGCGAATTAAACAAACACACCCTTCTTTCACGTCAAAAACTACTACTAACGTCTCATTTAGACCATAGAATCCACTCTGAGTTTAAGGAGAACTCGTCAAGGCAGAAAGAATAACAACATAATTTCAAATTTAATTAATTATTAATTTTAATCAAATTTTTATTAATTGAAAAGCGATTTTTATTTAATTGCAGTATTTATACATCTATGCAAAAATAAACAATTTATTTGCTCATTTTTTCGTCTATTCTGTACTATATTATGTATTATATATATTATATAATATATAGTATATTATATAATATATATATTATATTATAATAATATATATTATATATATATATGATATTATATATATATATTTATATATTTAGATAATTATATATATATATATTAATAAATATATATTATATATTATAATAATATATATATATATATAATAATATATATAATATATAGTATATTAATATATATTATACTTATAAATATAATTTATATATATATTGCTCAGCATCCCGAAAGACACATGCACGTAACTAAACAATTATACAGCTACACGAAAATAAATATCATTTTATTAATCAGGAGGACATTTTTACCCATGAAATAATAAAAAAAAATAAACCCCCCCTTTTTTTAAAAAATTTTTAAATTGTTAAAAAGTTGAAAAATTGACGGTTTTTTCGAGAATCACGAATTACAGTCGAAGTACTTCCAGCGGCACGCAAAGTGAAATCAACTCGCAGAAATTAAAGCGAATTAAAACACTAACAAAATGTTGAAATTTCTTATTCTCTAAATAACCACAAAGAATCACACCCACGGAGATAAACACATAAAAGAATGACACGAGTCGAGTTTCTATAGGACACTACCTTCTGACATACAGACCCCCTAAAAGGAATACATAAAAAGAAAAATAACAACAATTTTCTCAAAGAGATACAAAATCAACAATACTAATTTGGCAAACTTCATTGACTCGTGAACTAAGCAGGGATATCAAGCTCAATCACAGCGATACGCCATGCCAGATCCGAGAAAAATATATAACCTAATCATTTATGTGTATCATTAATCAAATAATACTAGAATAAAAAAAAAAAAAAATTAGATCTTCATCGATGAAATTGTCTCTGAATTCAAATATGTTATTTATTTTCCTGTAGATGTCATAATTTTTTAGTTACATGCCTGGCCTCTCCGGGATGCTGCATATGAATTATATTAATAAAATATATATATAATCATTAATATATATTATAGTATATAAATAAATAATAATATATATAATAATATATTAATATAATAGAGTATAATATTATTACCTTATAATACTATATAAATACGTACATGTGTGTACGCGCGCGTACATATATTGCAATGTTGCAAAATGTTGCAGAATGTTGCAAATTGCACGACATCCAGCGCGCGAAGCGCGCGTACATATGATTGGTATTTTTATGTATGTAATTTCATGTACGTATATGGTTGTAATATATATTATTATTATTTATTTACCTACCCCCTTTATTTTCTACCCTACCCTTTTTTGTATTTACGATATGTGTGCGCCACCGTAGGTGCGCACATTCGAGTGTACTGTTCATGACGCAGTCTCAAACATTACACGAGAATAGTTCAGTTAACATTCACAACCACACAACACCACACACACACACACACCCCCATCTCACTTTTTTCTCTCCTCTCTATCCCCCTCCATCTCTTTACCCTACCCTCTTAAGCTGTTGCCATTGCCCTACCCTTTGTTTATTGCCATGACTACGATCAATCTACTCATCTCTCTCTCTCTTACGCCCCGCACACACCACACTACGGTCCGCGCGGCGCACCGATTTTTCGCCCCGCCGCCACTGCCCCGAGCCTTCCCGCACGCGTGACCGCTTTCTGCACGCGCCTCTGCCGCCGCCCACCCCCGGTTTCTGTTTTGGATCATCATCAGTTTCGATCTTTCGTTTCGCATTTCGCATTGAGAAGATAGGTTCTTTTACTACTCCTTACTTCCCCCATCTCTTATGTTCCCCCATCTGTTTTGATATATATAAATGGACCGGGAGTGGATCGAATCCGCGTCCTTCCGGCTCTCCAGCACGGTGACGCAGGTAAGTCTAGGGACTTAATGACCGTGCCAAAGCGGCTTTCAACCTTATTTGAAATCAATTTGTTTATATAGAAATCTTGAAGTTCAAACATCGTGTATTAAAAATACGAAAATAAATGAATATAAAATTAAAGTGTACAGCAGCAGAGCTTCAAGGTGAATTAGTCTAATGAGGTTTGCGGTCAAAAGGGCTAATCGGAGAAAGTATAATCCCTTTCAAGTTCCACGGTTAATACACTTTCGTCGATATTCTGACGAATAAGATTACGCCTGGCTATTAAAGAACGATAGTGTTCTTGACAAATATAAACTCTATATCTATATAATATATATATACTATAAATATATAAATATATAATATATATATATATATATATATATATATTACTGCATGTCTATAGTTATATATACTATATATAATAAATATATATATTATAATATATATATATAATATATAATATATATTTTTTATATATATTAATATATATTATTATATATATATATAAAATTTTAAAATTTAGAAATAAAATTTATAATATATAATTTTTAATTTTAATTTATTTTTAATTTTAAAAAAATTTTTTAATTAAAAACTAAATCTAAATTTTTTTTAAAAACTTTTTTTGCAGTTCACATTGTTTATTGTGTATTATATATATAATATATTATATATGTTATAATATATAATTATACTTTATATATGAGTATATATATTATATACTATATATTATATATAATACTATATATACTATATCATTATTATACTGTAAATATAATACATATACTATATTTCATTCACTGCAAATTCATCTCCATCTTAAACAATTTTAAAAATTATTACAATTAATCATTCGATCATTTTATATAGTTTTCATTGAAATTGTAATCACATAGTAATGATACCGATGATATTGTTGCGTCAGTTGGCGAATTATTGACGAACGAAGAGAGAGCAGAAGAGAAGAGGAGAGAAGGAGAGAAGAGAGGAGAGAGAGAGGAGGAGAGAGAGAGAAGGAATGCTACGCAAACAATAGTGAATTTCTTTTCATTTCCTTATGGACCCGCGATTTTCAATGTTAATATTCAGATTTATTATTTATTTTATCTTTACTTTCCAGTTTAACGTAACTACCATCCCCTGATTCAACGCATGTTCCAGTAGAGATACTGCAAAAAGAATTACAAAAAGACAGAATTCTTCAATCCTACCCTCCCAGCCCTTTCGATCAGTGGGCTTGAGGTAGACCGGACTTAATTCGCTATCGTACGGATGGACACATTCAGGTAGTGAAGAAATTAAGATTTAAAAGTGAATTTTACATGGTTGACAGCAACAGTCACAACAGGCATTAACAAGCAACAGCAACTAACAGCCAGCAACAACAATCCTACAACAACAAACAGCCAACAACAACAACAACGCAGCAACAACAACAATCACAGCCACGACAACAAGACAAAAAGAACAGCATGAAAGCAACTAGCACCCCTAAAAAGCTTGAAAGTGTTGAAACCAGGCCAAACAAAAGCCATTAACAACAGCCAGCAACAACAACAGCAGCACAACGACAACAACCAGCACTCAACAACAACAGCAACAAAACAGTCACAAGCCATGGGTATAAACCAGACAAAAAATTATTAGTCTTCTTCTTCTCCAAGCTATGAAAGTGTTTTAACTCTGAACTTTTTTTTTTTTGATCATTTTCATTCTTCTTCTCTCTTCTTCTTCTTATTAATATATTATTATTATTATATATGAATTTTATTTATTATTATTATGATGATATTAATTCATTAACTATTATTTAATGTATCTCTCTATGCCGCACCCATCCCTTTCAAGAATACTCTTTATCCGAGAGAGAGAGAGAGAGAACGAGAGAGAGAGAGGAGAGAGATAAAGAGAGAGAGAGAGAAGAGAGGAGAGAGAGAGAAGAGAGGAGAGAGAGAGAGGGAGGAGAGAGAGAGAGGTGATAGAGAAGAGAGAGAGAGAGATAGAGAGAGAGAGAGAGAGCAGAGAGAGAGAAGAGAGAGAGCGATGAATGTTATCGATGAAGGTTCTAGCCCTGGATGGCATCGCCTTGAGATATATTACCAATAATGAAACCAGAAAACAAACAAACAAAACATGCTGGATTATTACGACTTTCTGTACACCAACGTGTTCGACGCATGATAAACAGGCTGAGTGGCTAATTACAAGAATTAGATTGCAGTCAGTCATTCATGTTGAATGGTTTCATTTCCTCTTATAAAGTACACATATCAACAGCGGTATTATTTATACCCAGGGTATGAGAGTGAAAAACACCAGTTTTTTAAATAGGTTTTTATTTTTTTAGGTCAGATATATATAGATAGATATTATAGTTATATATATATATATATCAATATATGACTATTTATATAGATATACATATATATATCATATATATATATTATATATTAATAATATAGATATATATAATATGATATAATACTATATATATATATACATATAATATATATATTCGGATTCTATAAATACGGACTTAGAAAATACTATTAATATATGATATACCTATTAACTTATATATATATATATATATATTACTATATATATATATATACTACTAGTATATATATAATATATATATATATATATATATATATATATATATAATAATATATATATATATAACTATATATATAGTGTACTATATCAACTCCACCCAAGACATCCTTGTGCGCCAGCAGGGATATAGGTAAATCTCCCAGAAACTTACTGTTCTGTATAATGGAGATGATAATAGTTAACAGCTTCGTTCTGCACAGCCCTCAAATCTTTGTCGGTCAAAAGGCTATCTTAGCTGATAGTTTTATAAGTATAGGAAGAGGATCTGTATGTTAATTCGTTCTACACTGACTGAAATAATTTGTTAAGCCTGTATGTATCTCGAACTATCTTCTCTATTTGCCATCCATTATTGAAAACACACTCTGAATACAACCTCAATGATATACTGCGAAGATACGCAGTTTCCACATCCCTCCGTTCGCTGCAGCTGAAGCTCGCATTCTATGCCGATATGCATCATCTGCTGCATACTATAACACGTTTCTTGTGGTCATACGGGCGTGGTAGGAATGTCTATCGAAAAATCCATGTGTGGCACTGGACACATGGTATACACGAGATTTTAAATGAACCAGCACTTTTGAATATACGAACGATATAACACCCATAGCTGCCGTCTTTTTAAAATGCGCTATAATACCAAGAGCTGTTAACACTACAACTTCCTCGTCCGATTACTGATGCTCATCAAGTAGAAAAGCAGTCAACCCCCACTTGGAAACTAGTAACCGTTATCAAACGTGAATTTTCATAAGGCATTTACCATTTAATCATCCAATGAATTTTCCTCGATAATAATATAATATATATAATCATATATATATATTATATATATAATATATATATATATTTATATATATATTATAGATATAAATATATATATATATTATATATATATATATATTATATATATATATATATTAATCTAATATATATAAAGATAATTATATATGAATAAATAATATATATAATAGTATATATTTTTTTATAGAATTTAATCTACATTATAAATTTAATTTCAAGCATCATACGTTTGGCAACACTTAGCTTTTATTTCAAGCTGTCCGGTAGATTCTCGTGATTAATTTTATCTCGGTTTTCATTTCAAGCCGCCTGGTAAAAATTTTTTGTATTTATTTTTATATTGGTTTTTATTTAAGCTGCCCGGTAGAATTTGTGCCTACCATATCTTAGCTTTCATTTTAAGTTGCACGGTAGATTCGAACATAATTTAATTGTATATTTTTTTTCAAGCTGCACGGTATATTAGAACCTATGTTATCGCTATCTCCCGGTAAAATTGAAGATACTTTATCATATTTTCTTATAAACTGCATGGTAGATCTGACCCTAATTTTATTGTATATTTTTTTTTTAAGCTGCCCGGTAGAATTTTGGTGCTTATCTTTATCTTGGTTTTCAATCTTAAGCTGTACGGTATATTTTAGAACTACCTTTATCGCATTTTTTTAATAACCACCTTTTCCCTATTTACCATTTTAACATAGCCTAAAAACTCAGCATGCATCTTATATTTCTTCGGATTTCTTTACTTTCACCTACCTTTTTCGTTTTTTGGGAAATATTTTAATTTATCTTTTGTTTTTTTTGGACATATTAATTTTGAAATTTTTGGTAATGTTTTTATAATTTAGGCATAATGATTTATTTATTATTGAACTTTTTATTATTAATTCACGCCTTAGGATTACATACTTATATTTTTTTTCTCAATTTTTCTTACACCAGGCGTGGTATATTGGGATAGAATTCCCTCTTCTGTGATTGATGCGTATTAAAACCGCGTTTTAAACAAGAGCCTTTAAATCTTTTTCCTACTACCAAAAAGAAGGAGAAAAGTGGTGCGTCCTTTGCCATTCCCACTACGCCATCATTAAAATTGGTAGAAAAGCGATAGGTGAAGGTCGCATAACGGTAAGTAAACTGTAATTTTATTCTTAACCTACACATACACTTTCCAAAATGACAAATGGAACCGGTGATTACGTGGGCACCTCTACGACTGCATCTACACAGTCTTAACTTCTCCGTCCGGAGAGATTTTATGTTACGAAGAAAACGTCACCCAATCATAAAATGCAGTTAAGGCATTTCCAGAAGACTGAGTTTCGCTCTCATACGTCTCCTTCCTTCGAGCCAAACCATATCGCTCGAACCTCATGTTACAATAGGAGAAGAGTCCTAACTTACTCTTCTCATTCTTATGGAAGATTTCCATACAATCAGGGTCCACCTGACGATCTACATTTTTCCGATTGGAACTCCAATTACCAAAATAAACGAAGAGCCAAGACAATCTTCACCCATTTTTCCAATTATGATGATACCTCCCAAGAGTGGAGAATTCCCCAACCAATTAACAGTTATTGCAATGGTGATCGCCCGAGAGCTCACCAGTAATTTCTTCACCAGGCTCACCGACAAGGTCAAGCCTCAAACTACCACAACTATGGAGGAAAACAAAGAGCACCTGACGCTCTCATGCTTCCCCAACTGAAAAGGTTTGAGAACTCCTTTGACAATTCGGAAGTCACGGGAGCATTTTTAGAAAAGAGTGACCAGAGCAAGTCCAAATCTGACTCCCTCCAACGAACCAGTGATTTCCCTAGTGTTTCTCAACTTACGTTCTCTCCTCCACTTCCTTCCTCTTTTAATGAGTGCAGTAAAATTAATGAAGACTCATCCTCTGAGCATAGTGATTTATTAAAAGAAAAATTTAATTATAATTTCATTAATATGTTAAATGAAAATTCCAGTGTTAATTTAGATAGCACAAAAATAAATAAGCAAAATATTGCATTTTTAAAATAAAGCAATTTTAATAAAAGTGAACACACCCTGAGAGATGATGAAAACTCTCAACAACACCCTACGTTAGGCACACTAAATATAAAGAATATTGTTCCGGATAATGTGAATATCCGAGGTTGTGCCAATGTTAACATTGGCACTAACTTACTTAGCTTGAAAAACACCTTTAGTACAGGTACACAGGTAAATGGGCAACAAACCCAAACTAAATATTTTGATAATGCTGGAAATAAATGTGATAACGGTGATGGCACCCACATTTATCCTTCCAAAACTTTTGAAAGTTGGGCTAATGACCGATTAACCCAACACGAAAATGTTAAAAAAATTGTGGGGAATGATATAATTAATTTTAAGGAAAAACAGAGGGTTAACACTAATCCTAACACTTGTTCTGATACAGAAACCATATGTATTGTAACTGATGTCTTTCCTACACCATCTCCACTCCCACAGTCAGTAGATAGTATTCCTACTATGCTTACCATACCTCCGCAACCTATACCTAACACCCTACCTACTCCAAACCCTATACCTAACATCCTACCTACTCCTAACCCTATACCTAACATCCTACCTACTCCTAACCTTATACCTAACATCCTACCTACTCCTACCAATTTGCCTAATCCTATGCCTAACACCCTACCTACTCCTAACCTTATACCTAACATCCTACCTATTACTACCAATTTGCCTAATCCTATGCCTAACATCCTACCTACTCCTACCAATATGGCTAACCCTATGCCTAACACTCTTCCTACTCCTTCCAATTGCCAAACCTATTGCCAACACTCTTAAAATACTCCTACCCTAGTTCCTAAAACACTATGTTTTAACTACATACCTACTCCTACCACTATGACTAACGCTATGTTTACTACTATAACTACTCCTACCACTATGCCTAACGCTATGTTCGCTTGCCTAACTACTCCTAACACTAGCCTAACTCTATGCTTTACCTTACTGTAACTAGGCCTAACACCTTCCAAAATGCTATAACTACGCCTAACAATTTCCAAAATGTTATACCTACGCCTAACAATCTTCAAAATACTTTACCTACGCCTAACAGCTCCCAAAATGTTATACCTACTGCCTTAACAGCTTTCAAAAGGCTTACCTACGCTAAACATTTCCAAAATTTACTTATAGCTACGCCTAACGATCTCAAAATGCTTTCCTATGCCTAACCATTTCCAAAGTACTATACCTAACCATTTTGAAAATACTATGACTAACTCTCAACCTATGCCTTAACATTAGTAGTTTTTACAACTAATTCCTAACAATCCTACGCTTTACTGCTGCCTATTTAAACTTTTTTTGATCCTATTAATATCCTAAGGAACCTATGCACCCCGTGCAGGATACAATAACTTCCGATTCTATGCTACTGCAGATCTACTTAACTTTTTCGTTCCTAATACTGTCTCTACTACACACTCTACTTCGGTGCCAGAGAGCATGACTGTTTTCTAACCCTCTATGGATCCTTTAACAACCTCTCTTGCTACAGTGCATGAAAGAACTAACTCAAATGATACGATTAATTTACTAACAGTATCCGCTAAACCAGTGTCAAAATAGCGCACTCCTTACGAAACTTGATGCCCAAAAAACCGGCATTCCGCGATTTTTAACGGAACCGATTGATTTAAAATACTTTCAAAATTATAACATGCCCCCAACTCCGGTAACGATACGTAAACTCTGTCCATGAGATACCATTCCTACTTACTCCTTCCTTCCTCCTTCCTCCTCCTCCTCCTCCTCCTCCTCCTCCTCCTCCTCCGCCCTCCCCTCCTCCTCCTCCTCCTCCTCCTGCTACTACTACTGTTGCTAATCCTTCCTATCAAAGTTTTCAACCTATACTAATTCCATCTCAAGATATTACTTTATCTTCCGCTTTTACTAATGATAGTCAAATCCTATTAAATAATGCCCACAAAGCAAATCCGCTAAGAGGACCCGCGATATTTTAAAGGCGAATATAATTACAAAAAACTACTTTGAACACTCATCAATTCTACGCTACCTTCACCTGAAATGGAAGAGAACATTTAACATAAGCATACCATTAAAACCCACAGAAATTACATTACTTCTATCACGGGTTCAGAATTTTACCAAATGGGTTACAATAATTTTTGACTTAACTTTACACGGGGAAAACATATCTGTAACTTTATAGTCATATGTGACAATCTTTGTGGTTTTAGTACACCTTTTCTACTAGGTACAAATTTCCTAAATAACCCAAGAATAAACTTACAAACACAACAAAATACAATTGAAGTAACAACAAATAACCTTACTACCCCCCCTACCATTTACCCACCAATACCTTACCAAAAAGAAGTCCCCCAGCATACATGCTAAACATACAGAGGTAAACCATAAAGAGGCTAAGCCCCTCTACTCCAATGATATTTCTACTCCTAACAATCTTTTAATTGATACTGACATTTCCTATAATTTATCTACTTTAGAAGACACAGAAATAGCTCCTTATTCTAAATACACTCTTTCTGTTAAAGCATCCTCCCCCACTCATACTTCTCCTGACAATTTTATTCTGTCCACAGAGAACACTTATATCAGCAACTTTCTTTTTGCTGGTAGTGTACTGAGTTTTGCCTCCACGGCCAAGTTCTCCTGGACATAATAAATATGAGCGCTTCTTCCCAATTCCTTCCTCAAAACACCGTCCTAACCAGGGCTAATCCTATCATAGCTCTTGACGAGCCCCTCCAAACGTCCAATGTAAATTTGGCAACTTCTTCCAAAGGCTTAACTCCAAATCAACTTAGAAATACTTTCAAAAAACTCGTCCAGGAATCTTTCAAAGATAATGAAGATTGCTGTACCACATTACAAGATCCGGATCAGTTAGAAAACTTAATTGATCTGTTGATGACATACAGAAATGTAATAGCCTTAAAAGATGACGAAGTCCCCATTTGTCCTTTAACTAAATTTTTCATACAACTTAAAGAAAACGCCCCAAAGGTACTGTACCGGCCACAGTACCGCCTCCTCCATAAATACTTGACCCAGAAAGACGGTTGGGTCAAGTCCGCCTAACAAAATAAAGGTATATCATCCAATTAGTTTTCCCCATTCGAGCCCTCTGCTCGTTATTCCAAAGAAGAATTCCTCAACTCCAAGAATTGTTGCCGATTACAGGCACATTAACGCACATACGGTGCTAGACCGCTTCCCCCTTCCTTGTATTGCTGACATCCTCTCTACGCTGGGAAAATCGAAAATTTTCAGCAGTCTCGATCTTCTCGACGCTTTCCATTGTCTGGAAATCGAGGAAGAGACACAACCGCTACTAGCCTTCCGCACTCCGCGAGGTCAGTATGCACCAACAAGACTCAACTTTGGATTGTCCAATGCACCCCCAGTGTTCGCAAGAACAATGGAAATGGTGTTGTCTCACCTCCTAGGTGAAGCGTGCAGAGTCTTCTTGGACGATGTCTTAATACTTGGTGAAACATTAAAAGAACATTTCGGTAACTTAGAAAAGGTTTTCCAATCTTTTAGAAGGAATAAGATGAAAATCAAACTTGCTAAATGTAAGTTTCTCCGAAACAGTCTCCTTTTTCTGGGTTTTAAAATTTTCAAGACGTAATCTCACCTTACCCATAAAACTCCAGACTCTTACTACATTCAAACCTCCTACTAACGTAGCAGAAACCAGATCTTTGCTTGGTTTCCTGAACTACTTTAATCACTTGATAGATTCCTACTCGCGTCCTTGCCAAACGATAACAGAAATTGCTACAAAAAGAAGCAACATTTTTCTGGGACCGGACAAAAGCAAACAAAAGAGCTTATTTCTTATCCTAAAAGATAAGTTGTTACTCCAACCCAATTATAAGATTTCCTGATTACTCCAAGGAATTTTATTAATCAACACTGATTGCCTCTACAAAACCTAGGGCTCGGTGCTTTTTTAATTACCATATACCAATTAGACGAGAATGGCAAAAGCAAAAGCCTATTATCCTTCATCTCCAGAGCACTAAAAAAAATCCGAAGCTAACTATAAAACTATCGAGCAAGAAGCATTGGCTATAGTCTTTGCGTGCTTTGCAAAAATTTAAGAATACCGTATTCGGTATCCGCTTACAATTATCACGGATAACCAAACCGTTGATTTCACCTCATACGTTCATAAACACTTACAGGACGTTTTAGAAAGATGGAATTTAGTTCATAGCCTACTTCAATTCAACGTTATTACAAACCAAGGCAAACTGATATTATTCTGACTATTTTAAGTAAAATCCCTCCTCCTTGCTCTTATTCCTTTGCACAAAATACCGTACTCACCGTACTCCTTACTGGAACTATCCCTTTTGACTAAAGAAAATATAAGTAAAACGAACAAAGATTTCGTATATTTTTAACCCTTCTATTAATTATCTAAGCATCTCATTTTCTCATAACAAACCACTTTCCGAACAAGACACCCTTGCTGACACTTACCCCCATGTTCTAATCGATGACATTTTGCATTATGCAACACAGTCTGGACGTTTCCTTATCCAAGTACCAAACACATTAATCCACTCAGTCACCGAACACTCCCATGCCTCCTTAGCAGCGGGACACTGCGGAACGCAGAGAACCGAATTTCGAATCCGGGAAAAATACATTTTCCCCAAACTACATACACTTACCAATGATTATTGTACTACATGTCCTTCCTGCCAAAGGTAATACTCCCAAAAACGCCCCCATAAAAGCATACCCCCTCCCCTATGAACCTTTTTCCAGAGTCCACCAAGACATTTTAGAGCCTTTACCACAATGCAAAATTACACAATGTAAATATATCCTTTGCATGAAAGACTCTCTTACTAGGTATGTTGAACTTGTCACCCTAAAACAACATACTACCAAAGACATTGCACAAGCTATTATAGAGAGGATAATCTGTCGCCATTCTACTCCAGAGGTAATTATTTCCGATCGGGCACCGGAGCTGACCTCCCAACTTTTTAAAGAGATATGTGCCCAATGGCGAATTAAGGCAGTTAACATAGTTGTGCGACACGCCCAGAGTAATGCATTGGTTGAAAAAGAAAATCATAAGATAAGCAATTATCTACGACACTATGTCAACACCAATCATAATGACTGGGGTCAATATATTCCATTCACACAAACTGCCATAAATTCAACCTTCCATTCCGCCATCGGTACTTCCCCACACTTCCTCCTTTACACTTACAATAAACGTCTTCCTTGGGACCTTCCAAACTATTCTTCCCCTTTTACTTCTATACAACCACCCCGTAAGTACATAAATGATTATGTTGATGAAATAGCCGAGCGAGCCCACTTAATTAGAGACCAAAAAGCTCGTGAACATTTACAAGCAGAAACAGGAAAAAAACAAATCCCTAAAACAACTACCTTAAATTTTGTACTATCCAAATGAAAATATGCGATTTAGTTCACATCTTGAACGCCCTAAAGCCTTAGAACAAACACCCAAACTTGGCCCAAAATGGACAGGTCCCTTATAGAATCCAACAGTTTGTTCCTTATACCAAACTGTTACTCCAATGTCTCGATTCCTCAAAATCTTTCATTGTCCACAGGGATAACGTTAAAAATATCTAAGTTACAAATAATTTCCAACCCCTTTCCCACCAACAACCCCACGGCGACCTACATCCAAAAACAAGACTTCCTCCAAAAATCAAATTCAACAACTTACTATTCCCCAAAAAACCATACGAAACATACCAATACCATATACGCTCCACCAAACACAAGTTCCAACACAGCTTCAACAACGACCACAAAGTCAACCACCGACTACACCAACAACTCCTTTACTTCCTTCCTTTACACGCACAAAATTTACAACAAAGACAGTTATTCCCACATGAAGAAACTGCATCACCAGGAAATAAATTCTCCCAACACCATACAGAACTCTTTGCTACAAAGACAAACAAATTACCACCGAAGAACCCACTTCCCATGAAAGCATTCCTTCCCATGCCACATATTAAGATCACCCTTATGAAAAAATTTCCAATCTTACCTTTCCCTCCAAAATTACAAAACCCTTTACAAAGACGTTTACATCACCCACCACCACCAACTCCTTCCTAGTTTGCCTTAGACGAACCCCCAACCTTACCCCTAGAGCTCCTTCTCAAGAAAAACAGTCCAACCACAACCCACTACTTTAGCAGAAATATCTCCCCCCACCCCTCCAGACAAAATGGAATGGGTGAATGAATCCTACAGACCTTCCTTAACATTCCAAAATCCTGACATACCACACCCCATGCAATTACGAAACAGACAACAACCTGCCACTAATATGAGAGGACAAAGTTAAAATAATTTTACCTCCCAGACCAACTATACCTACAGCTAGAGATAATTTATTTCCCTGTCCTCCACCACTACTGAAAATTTTTCTTCCTTTTTCTTCTCACAGGGGAACATCACATATTTGTAAACATAATTGTGAAACATAATAACATCTTTGAAACAAATACCATCAAAGACATTATTTTCAAGAAGCTATCTCCAACATTTCTAAGAGATGTAAATTAAAAAATTAAAACCAGAAAATTTTTAAGAGACAAAGAAAAATTAAAGATTTTTTTGAACTATGGTTAAAATTATATCTTAAACATAACAACATAATCAAATTTAATACTTTTCATTTATTTAATAAGTTAAATATTAACAACATAATGAAATTCAATTTTAATTTTTCTATTATATCTTAAATACCAACAACATAATCAGCTTAATATTTTTCACTTATTTTATAACTTAAATAGTAACAACATAATCAAGTTCAATATTTTTCACTTATTTTATAACTTAAATACTAACAACATAATCACCCCAAAAAGAAATTTGTCATAACATAACCTTTGAAAATACATTTCCAAATCTCAATTCTCACATCCATTCTACACATTAAAGCAACTCTATCTATTTATCCAAATTTAGAAACCATTTACACCTATTAAAGAACATTTTCAAGCCATTTTCTCTTCTTTTTCTCCCGAGCCGGGTCTATTTTCCATTTCGAAAACTACCTATCTAAATAAAATAAGAATATATTTTAATTATATTTCCAGAAAATATTCTTTAATTTTGACTTTCTGTGGTTTTTTTTTTTACCACCCAAAAACCACGTGTTTATCGGAAATCACTTAGCAGCAAATTCCGATAATTTCTTTTGCTACCTTTTCTTAGTTAAAATAATTTGATTCTAATATCGACCATCCTTACAAAACTTTCTTTAAAAGACCCTCGTTAAAATTTAATAAATAATTTTTCATAATAAGAAATACATTCCATTTTGGAATAAAAATTCGTACCACCTCAGCCTTTCCAAAACGAAGCATCGACATTTTTTTTCTCTCTCTCTCCTCTCACTCCATTTTCATTATTTGGATACTTCCTTTTCATTTTTTTTCTACTTTTAATAAAAACATTTTCTAAGAAAGTTACAATCAAAATGCCTAATAGGTCCTTTATTATTTTAAATTACTACCATTTAGAAATTCACCCTCCAAAATTGCCTGTCGCAAAAGACCTTCCTCAGCCATAAGTTCCATCTTCGCAAATTAGATTTTTTTTACATATCTAACCCAATTTTCATTAGATTTGTTTCATTCAGATATCATTTTGCTCGTTATATAAAAACGAATTCATTAAACTTATTCCCAAAAAAAATCAACGAACTCTAAAGAATATTAAGAAATTACTATTAATCATTTTTTTAAGGTCTGAATAACTGAAGCTCCCAATTATTTCACCACTTTTTTCAGACGATCAACTATTTATTAAAGATTTATATAGGATTCATTAAAAGTCAAAATCCGAAAAAAAAATTAAATAAAAATTGAACAAATAACAAAGTACATTCGAAAACAATTTTAAAAGTTATTAGAAAAAATAAGATACAACAAAAAAAAAAATAGTCCAAAAAAATGGCTGTTGATTTAAGACCATTCTCAGCCACTTTTTCCTTGCCAACAATTTTGAATTTTTAAGGTATCTTAACCAATCTTCATCGTACTAGTGTAAATCATATATCATTTTGTTTGTCCTTTTGAAACGGACACTTTGAGATCACTATTTCAATTTTTCTTTAAGTTTTTCTTGATTTTTGAAGAATACACGAAAGAAGGCTTTCATTATCTAGGCATGCATTTTCGGCCAGTATTTATCTTTGTTTTATTTTTTTCACGTCATGTTCCAATATTTATAAAAAAAAATTTGAAACTAAGTTTCGAATTAAATTTTTTTTGAAATAACAATAAACGTTTATTTTTTTAATGGATTTAACTTTGAACCAAGTACGAAGTATATATATTTTTTTAATCTTTCCAGCTAATCAATTACGGGTTTCTTTAAAAAGAATTTAACTCTGAGCATTCATAGGAAATCCAAACCTTTTTCGATTCATCCTCCAAACAGCCTGATACAAGCCAGTCGGTACTCTGAGGTGATCAGTGAAAGGCAGTTTCATTTCGTGCTTTGAATTAGTTTGAAATTTTTAAAATTCGGGAGGAATAAAGTGAAAAAATTTTAATACTTCGTTTACCGTTTTTCTTTAAACCGAATTTTAATTTTTGGTGCGTCATTTTATTTTTATATTTTTTTTATTTTTTTTTGCATGAAATAAATAAAAGCATGTGCACGCGCTAGAAAATACCCCCAGGCAGTTTTAGACCTAACCTATGTTAGAAATAAGCATGAATAGTACTAGTAATAATAATAATTTTGATTTTTACAATAATAATAATATTAATAATAATAATAATAATAATAATAATAATAATAATAATAATAATAATAATAATAATAATAATAATAATAATAATAATAATAATAATAATAATAATAATAATAATAATAACAATTTACATATATATATATATATATATATATATATATATATATATATATATATATATATATATATATATTTTTATATATATAAATAATATATATATAAAAATAGAAATATATATATATTATATATATTTATATATATATATATATATATATATATATATATATATATATATATATATATATATAATTTTATTAATTTTTTTTAAATAATTTTTTTAAAGCCTTCTTAGCCATCCAGCATTTAAATAATTAATCATAACCATGCGACCTATAATAAGTTCCCATTTTATTTTATTTTTGCTTAATTTGAATAATAGAATTTAATTTATATTATAAACTTTTTTTTTAATTTTTTTTACGCATCTTACGTTTGATAAAATCGACTTCCCTCTTGCATTATAATTGTTTTTAAGCTTTCGAGATAGAGTTACTTTCTGTTTGCAATATATTTTTTTTTTATAGAATTTAATCTACATTGTAAATTTAATTTCAAGCATCATACGTTTGGCAACACTTAGCTTTTATTTCAAGCTGTCCGGTAGATTCTCGTGATTAATTTTATCTCGGTTTTCATTTCAAGCCGCCTGGTAAAAAATTTTTGTGTTGATTTTTATCTTGGTTTTTATTTTAAGCTGCCCGGTAGAATTTGTGCCTACCATATCTTAGCTTTCATTTTAAGTTGCACGGTAGATTCGAACATAATTTAATTGTATATTTTTTTCAAGCTGCACGGTATATTAGAACCTATGTTATCGCTATCTCCCGATAAAATTGAAGATACTTTATCATATTTTCTTATAAACTGCATGGTAGATCTGACCCTAATTTTATTGTATATTTTTTTTTAAGCTGCCCGGTAGAATTTTGGTGCTTATCTTTATCTTGGTTTTCAATCTTAAGCTGTACGGTATATTTTAGAGCTACCTTTATCGCATTTTTTTAACAACCACCTTTTCCTTATTTACCATTTTAACATAGCCTAAAAACTCGGCATGCATCTTATATTTCTTCGGATTTCTTTACTTTCACCTACCTTTTTCGTTTTTTGGGAAATATTTTAATTTATCTTTTGTTTTTTTTGGACATATTAATTTTGAAATTTTTAGTAATGTTTCTATAATTTAGGCATAATGATTTATTTATTATTGAATTTTTTATTATTAATTCACGCCTTAGGATTACATACTTATATATTTTTTTTCTCAATTTTTCTTATACCAGGCGTGGTATATTGGGATAGAATTCCCTCTTCTGTGATTGATGCGTATTAAAACCGCGTTTTAAACAAGAGCCTTTAAATCTTTTTCCTACTACCAAAAAGAAGGAGAAAAGTGGTGCGTCCTTTGCCATTCCCACTACGCCATCATTAAAATTGGTAGAAAAGCGATAGGTGAAGGTCGCATAACGGTAAGTATACTATATATATATAGAATATATATATATATATATATATATATATATATATATATACAGTGCAAGAAATAATCTCTATTTGACATTTTACGTGTAAAATGTATTTATTAATATTAGATACATCTACATATATTCTTTTAGTTGTTTATTTAATCGAAAATATAGTTGACTATTTTCCAACTTTCAACAATTTACTGTTTTATTTCATGAATACCTGATAAGAAATATTGCTTTGGAGAGCATTAAAAAATGACAGGGAAAACTGGACAAAATAATTCCTTGTAGTATATCTAGGTTCAGCGACAATTTTAACGTATTATAATTACCATATTAATAGATCATGCCCATAGCATCATGAAAAGGAAAACCAAACTGAGAAATGACCTACATGAGAATAAACTTAACGCTTTGTTTAAGAATAGTCCTTGGTCTAAAAATACTGATCAGAATATAGTTATAAACCAATCAAACTACCGTTTGTCAGATATAGAAACGACTCTACTAGGATATGGCTTAAATTTTGCCTTGAAAAATCGGGATCCATGGATACTAATACTCAATAATTTTAATCAGTGGAATGCAAGAAATCAAGACGGACACAACAACAATGACATACTACTAGGTATTCTTCTTAAACTTCAACTGGACTCGCAATATTATATTTATTACCCTAGAAGATTTCATCAGGCACTTTCTAAATTTAAAAAAAAAAAACAAATATCACGATTTCCCGATCTGACAAAGGTAAAAAAAATAGTTATGAATAGTGTTGAATATTTAAACAAATCATTTCAATTACTTAACGACCATTCCATTTACACCGAAATCATGAACAATCCTTTAAAAAAATTCACAACAGTCCTTCAATAAATCCTTAACCAATATTCTACCAAACAACGAAGACCTCATAATAAAATTTAATACTTATTTACCAACCCTATCACAGTTTTACGCCATCCCAAAAATACATAAAGACAATACTCCATTACGTCCAATAATTTCTAATATCAATAACATTACATATAAACTTGCCAAATGGTTATCAGATGAACTCACCCCTCTAATAGGAAACATCTCCACATCACACATCAAAAATTCTCAACACCTCATACAAAAAACAAATACCTTAACTTTTTCCAATTATAACATAGTTAGCTTTGACGTTGTTTCATTATTCACCAATGTACCAATAAACACAACCATGAACATATTAGAAAATCATATAAATTCAAACAATATTACTTTCTCCATACCTTTCACCCTCATCAAGTCCCTTATACTTCTTACCTTAGAACACGCTTATTTCAAATTTCAAGATAAATATTATAAACAGATATCCGGACTTAGCATGGGCTCTCCTTTATCCCCCACTATCAGCAAACATATTATGGAGTTATTGAAAAAGATATTTTATTCACCAATACTCCGCACTCTATCCATCACAATCGATTTGAAGTACATGAGGTGCGGTGTTAAAGGTACAGTAAAGATACCTATAGTACAGATCTTAAGTGTAGCTACTTGCAGTAGAGTGGGTGTATGGTACCGTTATATATGTGATGTGATATTCATGGCTTTATGTGCGATGGGTGATACCCGATAAACTACCATAACAAATAAATAAATAGTGTATATTTCGACTATACAATTAATAAATGATATAACGTATCACATAATTATACATATATATTAGCAAGATTAGAATCTATGGTCTAGAGAAGATAACACTATTTCACTCTATGTATTCATCATGTATACTGATATACCGCTTGGTCCAGACAATAATCTTCCGTCATATCAGATATTCCGAAAAACCACCGCATCAGATTCCTATATACATTGGTTTTCGTTTCATGAAATATACACAAAAATAGCAGTATAGCAGTACTTTCAAATTTGTTCTTGAGAGCCATGAGGAACTGTGACCCAACATACTTAGATAAAGAAAAAAAATTTCATTATCAATATTTTTAAAAAACTAATGGGTGTATCGGCTACAAGGAAATCTGTAAATTATACTTATAATAAGCTAACTCAGGACTACCAAAAATAGATATACTTATAAATTCTGAACTAAATTAATAATTAATAACTTTTAACTAATAACTAACAAATTCCTCTCAATATTAAAACACACAACAAATTTAAATAAATATATTAATACCTCCCGATAATTTAAAACTAAAAACTACAAAATCTAACTTACTAACACTAAAGCATACCCTTAAACCCAAAAATATGATATCATTTAAAGAATCTCAATCATCGGTATTATATATATATATCACTATTACCACATGTAAATAAGATATTAGCATGGAATAGTTATGTATATATAAGGTCGAAACAATAATATAACACTTAGATATTTATAGGATATAGTATTACAGCTAATTCTCATTGACCTTACGCAAGGATAAATATTAGGTTCATCTTTATACTTGATATACTGCACTTATAGAAGATCAAAAAAATTCATTTAATCGAATCTTCAGTCGTACCAGAATAGTATATTTAAATAGCTAACGAATACTATTCTCAAAATTACTAAAAACAGAAAGTACCTAACTGGTAATCATTCTTAATAAAAAAACTTCCAAAGAATTTTCATTTAAATCAAGCAGTGAGCTATAATCCCGATTATAATCAATATGAATAGATGTCATACTTAATTTCTATATTAAAAAATATTCGACCTAAAATACTACACTACAAATCCTGAGTCTATTTTTAAATCTCAGTATATTTGAAACATTAATTTAAACTACTATACACCAGGTTTTAGCCTAACAATAAAAGAAGTGACGTAAAAATTTTATTGGGATCCTTCTTCAATCATTTACATCAGTTCCTGAGGTACTAGTTCCTGAAGATGCATACCGCCAACGGATGAGAAAGCTAAAAATCTAAAATCATCTAGCTTTTTCCTTATTTATTTATAAATATTAATATTAACATTAATGAAAAAAACATTAATTTAAGTATAAAATATAACATGTTATATCAATATATATATAATATAATATATCATTATAATATTGTTTTATAATAAAATAAATTGCTGAAAGAATTTTATTTTATGAGTTATGTTTCTATCCTCCAATTCACGATATGTAAAGACTCTATCAATACGAAAGTAAATCCTATCATTAGTTAAAATATGTTATATATTTATTATGTATTTTTAAAATATACTCAATATTTTTTATAAAATTTAACAAAAATGGTGAATATAAATATAAAGAAGGGTGATTAAGCTTTGATGTGAGCATATGTTAGAATATTTCTTATAACTTATTATACTCTTATTGATTACTAATGAAAAGAAAGCTATGAGGTACCTAAGAGGGAATGGTATAAGCTTTTTCCTATGGCTCATTATTAGATGTTACAAACCTATACTCTATATACCATCCATATCTCACTGCAATCCTTTATTACTAATTATAACTTACTATACGCTTATATAGTGATTTTATTAATAAATAGTATTATCAGAATTTCATATAGTAATTGAATTATTCATCTAAATGGTGCAAACATTGATGACACTATTGGCTTTATTAAGTTATCATTAACTTCATATATAGCTCGATATTCTATGATCAATATCAGTCTCGAGTTAGTTATGGAACCTAATTATATTATATCTTAAACTTGAAGGTCGATATGATTTGAAAGGAAAGCTTGTTAAGGTTATTCCTGTTTCTGGGAGTGGGCCATTTTCTAGGTTAGGTTTTATTGCTCTGCAACGTGAATCCGTCTAGGTTTAGGTTTCATTGCTCTGCAACGTGAATCCGCTAGGTTAGGTTTTATTGCTCTGCAACGTGAATCCGTCTATGGCTTAAGTCTACTGTACACCTCTTTAAGTTTAGGTTAGTAGACGATTATTATATAGATATATATATTATATATATATTAGTAATATATATACTATATATCTATATATATTTATATTACTATATATATATATTATTATATTAATTATATAATATATATAATATATTTATTTATTTATTTATTTATTTAAAAGTACTGTTTTCAAGGCGATGACCAACTAAGATCGCAAATTTCTAGTTTTATACTAGATTGAACCACGACATTGCATGCGACTCGTCGCTACTCGGTTGATCACGTATACTATATATATATATATATATATATATAATATCTATTATAATTTATATATTTATATTATATATATATATTATATATTTATAATATTTATATATATGATTATGGATAAGGTTTACATATCTGGCCGCGTTGTTTTTTTATACTTATTTCAAAACCCGATATATTTGTCTACGTAAATATCGAATATAAAAATAATCTCACGATACTGGTTTTACTTTCTGTCTAAAATTAATGTTGAGATTGTGTTTAAATCGGTTTCAAAGTACGTTTTGTTTGTGATGGTTCACAAAGATTCATGCTAATAATTTGTTTCAGTGCTAAATCAGCTTCTGTCGTGAAAGTTGAAAATGAATTTATATTTATTGAATACTTTCGAAGAATTATTATATATTTATTACATATTTATCTTTTGATACTGGACAAATTGCAATGCAAAAGTGCAGATATGTAATTGGTAATATTTTGTGGAATAATTAAGTTTACTGTTCAAATGTAATGTTCATGCGTGTAGTGTAAAATATACTGTTTCACCGGTACATTATTGGTTTCATAATGTACGGTTAAGTTATAAAGATGCATTGCTTGTTATGTATTTCTTCACGCAGGATAAGTCACCCAAATTGTCAACTTAATTGGGATTAGTATAAAGACTGTAATAGATTAGTTTAATATTTGCCGGGAAGTCTGCATTTTACATTGCATCGACAATAGTTCTAAAATAGGTATTTAACAAGGGTTGTTCTGAAATAGAAGAGCCCCTATTTACATAAACGTAAATATCGTAAGTTAGATATGTTATGAACAAAGGGTTTTAGGAGGGTGAAAGAGGTTCAGGTTGTTGCTTTCTTGTACAGTTAAGCAAAATGAGATGCAACCAACATTACAATATCCATTCTAGAGCAATATATGGAACTGGACAACTATTTCTCTGTTTGTTTGGAAGGAGATTATGACAGTTGACGCAGATCGAATTTTACATCTGAGGTCAATCATTCGATCATGTTTAAAGACTGAGATTCAAGGTGCTCATACAAATACAATTGAAAGCACATGGGCCACAGGTAGATTATATATATAATTATTACTATATTATTTATATATATATATATTATATATATATAATATTATATATATATATATAATATTATATATTATTATTATATATTATATTAATTAACTAATTATATTATATATATATTATTTATAATATTAATTTTAATTAATTAATAATAATTAATTAAATTAATATATATCATATTATATATAATTAACCACGCTTATTTAACTGCAATGCATTTATAAGGTTAGGCGCTGCATTGAATCTTGTTAATTTTAGCAGTTAGGTTTGGTTAGGTATTGTTTAGATTTCTGTGCGTTTATTACATAGAAATTACATATTTAGTAGGTTAATCAAACATTTCGAAAACGTGGAAAGTCCAAAAACCTGTTGGCATATTTATATCTAATATGTTTCTGCGAAAAATGCAGACTATAGATTTGATTTTTTTATTAGAATAGAAATATTTCCTAAAGTATATATATTATATTATTATATATATCTATATTATATTACTATAATTATATTATATTATATATATATATTATATATATATTTATATATATATAAAATTATTTGTAAAATTAAAACGATATAATATCAATATTGAAAAACACGCCTACCAGAATTATATTTATATATATATTAATATATATAATTATATATATATATATATATATATATTATTATAATACTATTTATAATATTATATATCATATAAATATATATATTATTATATATAGTATATATAGGAACTTGTATTTAAGAGGTAGTTAACCGATTATACTAGGAACCTAAAATGTAATAAGATTTTTTTTCGATATTTCAAGGCAATAGTGCGACAAGGTTGCCAATAGTTTTTTTTTTTTTAACTATAGGAATACCCAGATTAATAGCAAAGATGGAAAGAGTCAGGGTCTCGGCCTCAGCGGGGACGACGGAGGGACTTCGTCCCCTCTGTCCCCCGTCGAGCCCCTTAAAAATATATTAAAAAAAAAAATTACATTATAAAAAATTTGATAGGGTAGAAAAGCACTTGGTGAACTTTTGCACTTTTAAAATGTTGATTTGGTTAATACGTGCCATTGTGGCGGTGCATAGCAAGAGTTCCGCGATTGTTGGAATTTATGCAAGCTCTTAATGTAATTCCTTTTGTAGATAAGTGCCTATATATATTATATAGTTATATATATATATATTATTATATACTATATATATATATATTTATTATAATATATATATATATTACTACTATATATAATATATATCGTTGTGTTTCCGAACCGATCACTTGAAGTCGCGGGACTAGGCCGTGATCAGGCAGCGAGTTGGTTGGTGCACAGACAAATGCACAAAGGTGAATTTGAAACGAATTTTATATATAATTATATATATAATATATATTTAATAAATAAAAAAAAATATATTAATATAATATAAATTTATTAATATTAATATATATATATATTATATTTATTATATATATATATACTAGTCGATATATCGATATATCGAATATCAAAAGCTCAGATGAAAGGTTCAAGTATAAATATGTGCCGAAGTCTATTCTTTCTTAGCCTATTTTAAATTAATATTGGTCGAAAATGTGTTTAACTTGCATAACTATTGTGGAGTTTATTAAGTTAAGAAGTTTTCATTTCGCTGTTAAATCAATAGTTGTATAAATATTTAGATTTATACAGAGGTATATTCCCCTTACGCGGCTGTATTTTGCTACGAAGTTTTCAATCTTTTAATGTAACTATTTGGTTCAGAGAAACGTAACAAAAGTTTACGATTTTAGATTTAAAAGAAAACCGTTACCAATTAATGCAAGATAAGTTTTTAATTTAAAAACATTTTTTTTCAGCGCAGCGCTTGATGTATTAACTTAGAATATAGTTCAGGCCCTTCATAATGCATTAGGTTAGGGCGTACTGGGAGGCTTCCATAATCTATTAGGTTAGGCTTAGTTTCTGTCTTTCATAATCCATTAGGCTTAGGGGTACTGAGTGGGATTCATCATAATAGTAGGTTAAGGGCTACATTGTTGCCTTTTTAAGTCTAAGGTTAGGATGAAGTTTTGTTAGGTAGAAAAAGATATAATATAATATATTATAATATATATTATATATTTTATATATATATATATATATATATATGCTCCGATATATATATATATATATATATTATTATATATGCTCCATATATATATTACTAGAAATTATCTATATGATATATTGATCAAGTGATTAAAGACATATTTAAACTTTACTATATATATATTATTATATATATATAATACTATTATATATAATAAATAATTTAATATATATATATATATATAATATATTATTATACTATTATATATATATATATATGCTTTATACTTATATTGATTACTGTGAGTAAAACTAGCTAAATTTATTGACTCCTGTGCGTAAGTGCCTAAATTTTAATGATCCTCTGTGCTTAACCTTCCCCCACAAAATTCTCATGAATCTCGTTTAGAAAGTGGAAAGGTTATATATATATATATATATATATATATATATTATATATACTAATATATATATATTATATATTATATATTTAAATAATATAATATATATACTATTATGGTAAAATTTTACTTTTCGACAGCACTAATATAATTGTCCTTTGATATTTGTTGGCTTCGAATTATAATTCGTGGATTAGTACAAGAATGATTCTGGTAATATCGATAGATAGATAATATTATTACTTATAATATATTATATATATATAATATATTACTATATATATATATATACTAATAATATATATATATTATATATACTTATATATATATACTAGGGAAAATTTGGGTTTTGAATCAGAGTTTCGTCTAGTAATGTGTCTAGCAGCAGATCTGGCTTTGCTGAGTAACACTGGACTGTGGTTAGCGATCACACAAAACTATAGCTTGGTTTAGACAATGTAAGACGAGACGCTACGTCTTTTGCAATCTTTTGAGTCTTCATGAAGATAACGGATTTACATATTAAAGTTTAAATTTGATCTAACGAGATGCTGTAGCGAATACAATTTTTTCTTCTAAACTAACTTGTTGATTTGCATAAACGTAATAATAATTCGTCAAATTATTATTAAATACACCAAAAGAACTTATAAATATTCCAACTAAAATGCACAATTTTACAACAAGAACAATATCTTCTAAATAAAATATCACAAATAAAATCATCGTTCCTCAGCCAGCATAAAGGAAAAAAAGCCAGTCGGCTTAGTGTGAAAGGCAATTCCTGGACTATGTTCCCATAGACACATATACGAAACTGATCTCAATTAGATAAGTACTATATATTATATATATATTCTATAATATATATATATATATATATATATTATATTATCTATATATATATAATATATATACTATATATATTATATATTATCTATATATATATATATATATTTATATATAAGCTTAAGCTAGTTATAATGAAGCTATGAAACTTATACATGGAGATGCAAGTAGCCTAACCTTTTTGATTCACTGCTGCGTAAACTAGCCTTTACTGTTATTATTCTATTATACAAATTATCTAGGCCTAAGACTTAATAGCACCAGTGCCCAAATATATTAATATATAATCTATATATATATATATATATATATATATATATGTAATATTATAGTATATATATATATATATATATATTATATTATTATTATTATATATATATAATATTATTATATATTCAAAGTACTCATTATGAATAATGTCTCGGGTAATAGGTTGGCAGGCAAGTCAGGAACACGCATTAAAGAAATTTAAATTTTTTCCAATATTTTTACTGAACGTTTTAAACTTGTCCGTTTTTTTCTTGGCAAACTAAGTACAAATAGTTGCAAAAAGGTAGCAACTTACGTTTCGGTCCATCTCATTTTACTAAAATTAATTTCAGATATCTTACACTAAAACGTACATAATGAGTATTCCTACAAAGTATTCAAAGGATAGTGAAGCCGATTTGAATAATTCTGTTTCGAGATAATTTATTTAAATATGATTAGTTTAAATTTTACTTATTTTCCCTCCATAAAACAATATGGTGGCTTTTTTTTTTTTTTTGGGATGAAGTAATTAGTAAAAAGGTTATATAATATAATATATATATATATAGTTATATAATATTATATATATAATATACTATATATTAATTATATACTATATATATATCTATATCCTATATATATTTATAAGACTTTAATGCTCACAGGATGTAACTAGAGAACGGCAACTCTTACACAAGAACAAATGATATATTGGAATCAGCGGAAAATGTTAGACAGGGAAAAAGAGTAAAATAAATGAAAAAATATTTAAAAAAAATAGGTGAAGTAAGTTAAATCATGAAAAGTTGTCTTTTGTTGCGAAAATAAGATTAATGAATAAATAATGCAGTCTATATTCAGTTTAAGTTCGTTGGTGACTAGAAAATTAATAGGTATAAGCAGAATTACTAGGATTTTACAATTCGAAGATTTGTTAGACAGTGACAAAAAAAAAATGCCGACGAAAATGTGTAATATACATGAAGGGTGGATGTTTCTTTTTCTAAATGTTAGAAGAAGGAAATGTTATTTCAAATGCTCTTTAGTTGGCAAAAATACGTTTGTCATTTTCGCGTTTGCCTGTTGAAAAAGTTTTGCAAATATTATATATAATTTTTAATTGACATTACATTTTTATCCAATAAAATTGGATTTTTCCAAGACAATTACAAAGGTAATTTTTTTATATTGAGCAAGAACGCAACTAGCAAAGTGGAGGAGTAGGGGGTCTTCTCGGCCCTGTGGTGGACGACGGGGGGACTTAATCCCCCCTCTGTCCTAAGCACCATAACTACTAAAATTTATTTTCCTGTCTTAAATTTTCCGCTGATCCAAATATATAATTTGTTTAGTGTAGGAGTTGCCGTTCTCTAGTTACATGGTCCACTTAAGTATAGTCTGGCCATATATAAATATTATTTGACATCTTTATAATGGGAGTTTATGGGAATAATTGTTATCACAATTTCTATATATTATATATTTCTATATATATCTATTATATATACCTATATATATATATATATATATTTATACTATATATATATATATATATATATATATAAAAGTGTTCGTGTCATGTCCTGCTATAGTCGGTTATTCTATTTTACATGCTGTAATTTGCTAAGAAAGTTCATATTTACGATGTATGATTTGATTCAGAGAAAACGTAACAAGTTTGCGATTTTTTTTTTTATCTTAACGAGAAAACAGTTAACAATTAATGAAGTGTAGTTTTATAAAGACTTTTTTTTTCCCCGCGCTGATGTATTTTTGGAGATATAGTTGGGCCCTTCTTAATTGCATTGGGTTAGGGCGTACTGGGGGGATCCATAATAATTAAGTTTGGGCCTAGTTCAGCCTTTATATCCTTAGGTTAGGTTGTACTGGGGGGGGTTTCAATATTAGCATTGGCTAGGCCGTATGGGAGTTACATAATATCTCTAGGCTATGGCTCTTGTGACATTAAGTTGGTTAAGGATAGTTTTTTGGCTAGGTAATCACATTTATATATATATATATATATAATATATTATATATATATATATATATAATATATATATCAATATATATTTATATATTATCATTACTATATATATATATATACTAGTAAATATTTTATTTAACAAAATTTATCATAAGCTAGACTTAAAGCCCAATAGCCTAACTAATGGGAATTAGAAGCGCCCACTAGGCCTACCTAATACTAGTTTTTTTCGTAAATACATTAAATGCTTTCGTTCTGAAATATCTTGAGTGAAGAATTACATAATAAGCAATGCATGGATAAACTTAGGCGTACATTTAAGTTAATTTTCATGTGAAAACGGTATATTTACACTGCTGTACAAGATTCGTTTTTGACAATTTATTATAATTTAATATAAAATGCTATTGATTTGTTGCATTTAATAGCTCATATAAATTATGTTTAACAAACGCAGCAAGATAATAATTCAAGAGAAAATTAAATTTGTCGACCGTCCCAAAAAAGCTACTTTACATGACTAAATCAAATACAGATATAATTGTAAATTGTAAATGTTTGATTTATTATATCATTCTTTAAATTAATGAATACCTTCTCTATACTTACTATAATATATATATATTAATATATATATAATATATATCTTATATATAATATATATATATTATAATATATATATTATCTTTATATTATTAGGACTTATTTCATTTTGTTGATTCGATTTTGATATCGAATATTTTTGAAATATCGTATATGATAATTTAAAAATCATCGATACTATTTAAATAGATGATGTTATATAGGCGTTAATAACGAAAAATCCGGGCTATTTCGGATTTTGACTTGTAAGATTAGTTTGATTTTCGCTTGTGTTGTGCAAATTAAATTTAAAGATTTATTTATTATTTATTTAGTGATTTTTAATATTAATATTATGTATTTAATACATATTTATAATGAGAATGGCCTTTACAAGTCTTCCTAAAGCATTTTCATTGCATTTTACAAGACCCAAAGCAGGTAAATAATATAAATGGTAAATTTTTTATATCATGACGAAAGATTCAAACTACTAGGGCAAGTATCAATACTATATATCTATATATATATTATATATATTATATAATATATTTATATATATATATATATTATATATATTAATATATTATTTATTAATATTATATATTATATATATGGCATATAGGGGCTCGGCTCGAGCCCTTTAAAAAAGAATAATTATTTTATTTAGGGGCTCGAGCCGATGGGGGAGCGGAGGGGGGGACGTTTTCATACCGGAGGGGAATGTCGGAGGAATCGGACACCAAAGCGCAAAGAGCGGGGGTTCGAGAATCCCCGTAGGGGGGTTAGTCCCCCGTAGTCTACTAGAGACCAACTCCTGACATGGGGTCTAACGTGGGTATTTCGTTAGTTTTAAAAACCCTACACTTCGGGCGCCTATTTTTTTTTGGGTCGTCTTTTTTTTCCTGTGCATGTATATGCACATGTGTATGCCTACTGTAGGGGCTGTCGTTTCTAGTTCATTCAGCTATTTGACACTAACAACAACACACATTATATATTATAATATATTTATACTATTATATATATTATTATATTATATAATATATATATTATATTATTATATATATATATATATATATATTAACTATATATATTAAAATATGATTATATCGATATATCCAATACTTGATATATAGATATGTTCGATATAATTGAATATCGAACGTCAGACGAAGATTGATTTTTACATATATATAATATTATAATATTATATATATTATACTATTATTATATATATATATAGTTATTATTATATATATTATTATATATTATAATATATATATGGCATCATTAAGCTAATAATTTTATATAAAAAGAATATTATCTCCCATTTCAAATTTCTCCAGACATTTTCCGCGCGTTCACAAAATATTTGTTTTAAAAAGTTTTTACTATTTTTATAATAAGTGGTTTGTGTATAATATATATATATTAATATATATATATATATATATATACTATATATTTAATATATCTTTATATATATATATATATATATATATATATATTATATTAATATATAATATATATATATTTAGTTATGTGCGAATGAATCGTTGACCAATACAATACTTTATTGAATGCTACTCACAAATAATCATTGTGCTAACTGCCATACAATACGATACTGGTTTAGCAAATATCAATCATACTTCTATTTAAGATTATGTATGAAAGACATACTTATTTATATTTTATAAACTTCTAACAGAAGTTTCAAGAGCATTAACATATTGTTTTATTTTCCATTTTTTTTTACCACTTATAAGGTGAACAGTATTGCATTTTGACCAATACAATACATGTGCTAAATGCATCCTTTGGGAGCTAAATACCATACCGGAAATGGCCAATACTGGCCAATACATACCTAATTGCAGACTAATTATATTATATATATATATAATAATTATATATATATATAATATATATAATATATAGTATAATATATATATATATATCATATATATATATTATATATAATAATATTATATATATAGTTATGATAACATATAGATAATGTAGGGGCGAAATTATTTTATTTTCTGGGTGACTTGACCTACCATAAAAGTACCTATTTGTAATACTTCTCTCGTATATATAATTATTATTATATATTATATACATATATATATATATATATTATATTATATTATTACAGTCTATACGATGTATATATAATTTGATTTCCTTCCCATCTAATTAAAATGGTTAAAATTTGTTAAAAGGGTACTTTTTTTTTTTTCCGCTGTCAAAGTACTAGAATGCCAGGGCGGAAGATGTTTTCAGGGTATTTTTTATTAATTTAATAATTTTAATTTTTTATTAAATATTAATAAAAAAATTTTTGCCATTAAAATGTTCGCTGATTCAAAAATTATTCAGTTTTTATGTAGCTAACGTAGTTTTTTAGATACAGTGGGCTATTGAAGGTGGATTATTATACATATATATATAATCTAATAACACCATGGTTATATATTATATATTTATTATATTATATTATATATTAACTATATTAAATGAGTTCTGTATTTAAATACATATAATTAAAAATGATATGAAACTAAAGAAAGTGTTGAGAAAATTAGAACTAGGCGTAGGGAAAAAAACAAAACGTAGCGAAATTTAGAACTAGTCGTAGGGAAAAAAAAAGTTTTGGCGTAGTGAAATATCTAGAACTAGAATAGGTACAAGAAAGATATATACATATATCGTATCAGCGTTTGCGATTATGGAAAGGAAAAATTATTATTTTATTTTTTACTAAAGAATACCCCTAAATGGATAGAGTCGGGGGTTCTCGGACTCCTGGAGAGGGGGGGGGACTTCGACCCTCCATTGTCATCGTCGTCCGGCCTAAAAAATAAAAAAAAAATTTATACGCAGATTCAAATATGTTTTAGCATATAAAATCGTTTTTTTTTCATACATTTATACGCTGTTCATATATTTATCAGTTTTCTTGTACTTTCTTAGTTTTGAATATTAAAAAAAAAAATCATTTCCATACAAATTTTTTCATTAGCTGATTCCATATATGTTATTAGTTTTTTTTACGTATCTTAGTTTTTAGAGATATCTGCGGGTACTTTCTTTTCGTTTTGGCCCATATATATATATATATACTATATATATATTATATATATATTTTATATATATATATATATATATATATATATATATATTAAATATATATATATATATATATATATTATATATATTATAATATTATATATAATAGTGGCGACCTGGAAGAATAAACTTGGGTAGGCAGAGTTTATATATATTAATTTATATATATATCTATATTATTATAATATATTATATATATATATATATATATATATAATAATATATTATAATATTATATATAAGTATTTTAGCTAAAGTAAAATCGAAACATATTTTAATAATTATATATGTACGTATTTATTTGTATGAAAGTTGTTTACATATATTTATACATCTTAATTTAAATCAATTCAATTGAAGTAATTTCTTAGGCTATCATTTTTTTAAAATGAGCTGGTGTTTTATTAGATAAGTTTTTTAATGCTTTTTTATATTGACTGATTTCTACTTTCATAACATTACTTAATTTTATGTTATATACATGCTAAATACACATTAAAGTTCTTAAAATTATAATTCAATATCAGAAATGACCTTAGATAACAAAAATTTTAAACAATGGCAATGCGCAAGCCAATTTTAGGGAGAGAACGAAAGGTTTCATATAAATATGATTATGATTTTTTATGATTATGATTATTAAGACTAGCCCGCTTCATTATAAGTTGACGTAAAAAATAGACGTCATTCGCGCCGGTGAATTTTACTTCTAAGGTCAGAGTAGGAGCGAGAATTCTAAATGAATTCAATATTATAGCTATTCTTATTGTGGTTGTTTTTTTCTTTTAATTATGATGCAAAATAGCTTCTTTTTTTTAACTTTTATATATGTAATAAATCTTAATTCTACTTTTTTAATTTAATGTTCATTATTTAACTAAAAATATTGGGTAGGGTACAGTGCTGAATATACGCTGATATATATATACATATATATATATTATATAAGTTATATATTATATATTATGATATATTTATTATATAATATATATTATATTATATATATATATATATATACTAATATATAATATATATAGTATAATATATGGTGAACTAAAGAAGTTACCCGATGATTCGAAATAAGATGGTACAGAAACTGATTCAACATATATGGATCAGAGTATGAAATTGTATGGAAAAATGCCAAAATTTAACTTTTTTTTTTTATTTTTTTTTATATAATTCCAAATCTATAGGTGAGACGACTAACACCCATGTAGAATCAGCGTATGAATATGTATTAAAAATTTTTTTTTTTTTTTAACTAAAGAATACCGGGTAACGCAAAGATGCAAGAGTGAGGTTTGGCCTCATGGGGAGGAGGGGTAGGACTATTTCCTTACCGGGAGGGTCTCCGGAACCGCCGTCTTTTGGTATTGGGTGTGCGGGGTTCTCCGCCTCCCTCGTGGAAAACGTCCCTCTGTCAACCGTGCTCGAGCAACTAGATTTCGATAGCTGTTCCAATATGTTATTAGTTTTCTTTAACTATGTAGTTTTGGAGATTAAATACAAAAAAGTAAAATTTTTTTTATTGCATTTTCCTAAATTTCGTAACTGATTCATATATGTTTTAGTTTTCTTGTACATATCGTTATTTTCGAGATATCATGCGGGTAATTTCTTTAGTTTGGGCCATATATAATATATATTATAATATAATAAATTATATATATATATATTTTTATATATAATATATTATATTTTATATTATATATATATATTAATATTACTATATTTATATATATATATATATATTTATTTAGTTATATATTATTATATTGTAGCGTTATTATCAAATTATTTTTACCGTATGTACGTCAATTCCGTTTTCCGAAAGTTATTTTTCTATATACGTACGTAATTTTGTTATAAAATCGAATCGTTTGATAATGTTATTTTATCGATGATCGAAATATTAATGCAGATCGATATATAGAAACGGAAAAAACTCGATGGCGATTCTATAAAGCATATTTTTATATTATCGAAAATATAACTAAAATAAAGTATTGTAAAAAAAAGTCCAAAATTTTTGGATCTATATTTATCAATTATATGTTTATGTTTTAATCAGTATTTACATGAACCAAGTCAGTTATATATAAATATATACTATTATATATATATATATTTATATATTATTATATATATTAATATATATATATAATATATTATATATATATTTATATATATTAATTATATATATATATATATATATATATATTATATATATATATATAATATATATATATATATAATAGCTTACTTTGCGCCATACGATAATACTGTAAATTAGTACTTGTTCTGTATATCAAACGAAAGTTTAATAAAATGAAATATTTTAAGGGGCGAAATGAAAACTATTTAAAGCAATTAAATTTTTTTTTGTTGCTTGTTTTTAGATCGTTTGTTGCGCTACATTCTTAATTGAATTAAATGCATTGAAATAAGGTGTTTTGAGGTTTCAACGTGAAAATATTTTAGGGAACTAACATTTATATATCGTTTTGATTATTATTGGCAATTTTTTAAATAAAATAAAAGCAAGTTATGTTATGTAACGTTGTTTCAAATGTTGTATTTTTTAGCAGGTGTCCATAACTTGTGTTTTAAAGTTGGTATTGCACAAAAAATTTTGCAGGTAGCCTTTATGATACGTAAATGTTCTATGGGCGAAATGAATTTTTTATTTCCTACGGTGACTGACTGATTTACCTTAGACTAATGGAAAATCATTTTGGCCCTAGAAGCATTATTAATGTATCATAGAGGCTACGTGCGAATTTTTTTTTGATCCGACCTCTCGTTAAGTGTGGCTGTTAAGTATGTATATTATATATATATATATATATATATTATTTATTATATATCTAATGTTTTTATTTACAATATATCTATATATTATATATATATTATATATATGGACTTCTCTTTAAAGTAATATATATATATCGAACGAACATTGTAATCGATTTTTTTTATTATTTAAGGCAAGTGCGAAAGGTGCATACAGTTTCTTTTTTTTTAAACTAAGGATACCAGATTAAATAGAAAGATAGAGAGTCAGGGTTTGGCTCAGCGGGCGAAGGGGGGGACTTTCCCTCTGTTCCAAGTGATAGGCGTTAAAAAATAAAAAAATTAAAACAAATTAATTAAATTAACATATGTTCAAAAATGTGGTAACTTTTTCTCTTCTTCTATTGGAGTTTTTAAGTTAACACGTCAAGTGCATGGTTACACGATTAGTGTCAGCAATATTAACGATTCTGTATTTTTATGTTTTAACTTTCCTTTTAAAGGGTTAAGTGCCTATATAATTATTTATATATAATATATTATATTATATATATATATATATATACTATATATATATAATATATATATATTTATATATATATATATATATTATATTATATATTTTATAATATATATATTATATTTATATATTTATATTATATATATTATTATATATATTATTATATATATATAATAATAATTGATTATTGGATCCGTTATAATGATTACTACATAAATACTTTAGAGATGTTACGGAATATTTTTTAGCATAAATGAAGTATATTTAATAAGGTATTTCAGAGCAGCTGATCAAGTTATGTAGAAATGACTGCGATATATTTTCTGAATGCAAAATCTAATTGGAGAAATATCTAAGAAAAACTGCTAGTAGATCATCTAGGGTTTAGGTTAGGTTTGTGCATTGTCGATCATATAGGTTAGGTTTTTTAGGACCTCCTAGTTCAGGTGATAGATTTGTTAGTATATCATAGATAGAATAATGTGAAAAAAGTATAGTAGGAGATTTTTACCCGTAATCATTTTACTTTACTGTAAGTTTTTACGTTTAACACCAAAAAAATTTTCTTCACGCATAATTGTTCTAATTTTTATAAATATTAAAAATAATTATTTTAAATTTCGTATTTGAGGCTAAAATGGAAGAATATTTAAAAAACAAAATCTCTATTTTTTAATTGCCTCAATAACGGAGATATATATATATATATATATACTATATATTATTATATATATATATTATATTATATTATTATTTAAGTGTTGGCGAGCTCGGGATTTTTGTGCAGAGCTTCGAGGGAGTAGGCACCAGCCGCACCGACGACACCATCATTCTACGCTACAATACAGCAAACGGCTTTTTGCAATGCGCACGCACGCACAGGCGAGAGAAACCAAGCGAACGCACGACCAAATTTGGCAGACCCGCAAAGCACGCACACATTTAATATTTTTTTTTATCCCAAACATACATATGTATCCGTTTTTTATATATATATTATATTTATATTATATATATATTATTTAAGGAAGGAAGTAGCGCTCCTGAAGGATGAGATTACCCACCATGTGGGATACATGGGTCTTAAGAGTAAATCCCATGGATTGTGCCAGGTTTTCTTTTTCGCTCCTATCAATTCTTCTTACATTGGAGTAGGCTCTCCTTTATAACATAATACATTAGGAACACTTACATTTTAAAAAAAAAAAAAGGTTAAATAGCATCACCAGGATAGTACGGAGAGCCCTATAGGGGTGCTCTCATACATTAAAGGATTGAGGTCGTTGATGGAAGTTTGGTGCGCACTGAATTGCCGGCGTTTTATGTCGTTTTTCTTCATAATTTCTGAACTTTTTGTTACTTAATTTTCATTTTCTTGAAATCACTATCCTATATCTTCTCTGGATGGGGAGTGAACTCATATTTTACCTCAATAAACTAGATAATTGGTTTAACTCTGTTCAACTAAATACGAATTATTGAACTTTGCATAGGCAATACCATGACCTTCCTTAGGAACCATAGGAATTATCAATTCCAGAACCATTGAAATCATAGGAATTTCCAATTCCTGAACAATAGGAATCATAGGAATTAAATTCTTTTCGGACTATAAAAATGCGAACCATCTTACTGGTTCTTTCCTCATATCTTTTTAATTTTCAAAAATTTATTCTTAGATTTGCCTTCTTCTCTCTTTTTATTATTTTTCGTACATACTGGCGTTTATTCAATTCAGTGTGACTTTTTTTGCCCCCAACTTTGATTCTATTTCATTACGATTAGTGTTATTCTTCTTTTCACTCCTCATATATTTATGCCAATATTGTAATTTTCAAGGTTGTTATTTTGATTTTTTCAGAGCTTAACAATAAGAAGGTTTACGGTTCTGATGGTATTCTTCTGAGTTTCTCAAAACTTGTGCTTTCAAGTTACTTTGCTTGTTAAATTATTCGTCTCTGCTTTCTTATTTGGTTCCCTTCTTGTGAAAGGAATTTCTGTAAGAGAGAAACAACTCTCAACATCCGCATCGCAAATTCTCTCGATTATGTTTTTTATAGTTTTTCCGAATCTCTTATTTAGAAGAAGTTTGAAGCTTAGATTTTCTAATATTATCTCTGAATGGCAGTTGGTCTTTTGTAAGATCGCAACTGTTGATCTACTTTCTACCTCTTCTGGTTTTTAGTTTTCTTCGGTATTTTGGTGAATGACGTCTTTTAAATCTATAATAGTGATGACTTAGTTTTGTTTATCCTAATCTTTCTCCTTTTCATTAAAGCCTATCTTTATTTGTTCATCAATATCCACTTATGTGACGAAATTTCACCTTTATATCCGTTTTTGACTAGACGTCTTTTACAACAACATTAGTCACGCCTAGGAGGGCACCATGATAACTGATTATTTTCTCGAATTTTTTGGGGTTGAGATAAGCTCTTTTTCAATTTTAAAACTCAGTTGCTTACATTTTCCACCTCCTAATTTTAACCAGTTAACATCTTCCTTTCAAAACTATCACTTCGTCTGTCTTTATTATATCTTGTGTTATATTTTTCTCCGTGACCTAATTGGAAGGTTCTATTGGCTTCTCTTTGTAAACAAACTTCTAAGATGATGGGTGTTCTGAGGGCATTCAGAATTTCTTCCATATCAGTTGTTGATCTTTATGGGGTGTGTTCCTCTGCATAGAGTAGCTAGCATCCTGAGTGATTCACTCATCCCTTTCAATAGTTGATTAGAGTTTTTCGTCTTATATCCAAGATTGTTGCGTTCTCTTTATTTCTCGCTTTATAGCGGACACTGCTCTGCTGACTCTTCAATAACATACTCCTCAATTGAGAGGTTTTGTGAACACCTTTCTCACGTCTCATTTTATCTTGCCTCTTGACTCAGATTAATGCTATGCCTCATCTTACATTATCCACTGTAGCCTGACGCAATCACGTTATTATTTTAAAGCTACATTATAACATTATTTGCTTTGCCGTATTATAACGTAGATATTTAATTTAAATACAGAAATAATTGTTGTAATATAAATTCGGAATTTATTTCTTGAGGAAGGTGAACAATAAAACAACCCAACAAACCATACACCCAACATAACAAAAACCCACATTATATATTTATTATATAAATATAAATTAATATATTATTATTATATCCATTTCTATATTATATTTTATTATATATGTATATTACTATTACATATATTTCCTGTTTATGTTATAATGTTCGCATGTTATGTAAACTTAAATTGATTCGCATTGTGCAATATAAAATATGTAGATTATTAATTCCGTCGCACTCGGAAAACCGACCAACACAAAACACCAACAACCAAGAATTTATTAAAACCAAACACAACCCCACCACACAACACCACCACCACAACCACAACCACAACCACACTAACACAAACAACACATATATATTTATATATATATATATATATATATAATAGTATGAAAAATTATATTAAGTTTTTTAACCCTATCAGAAGAATGTTAATTTTATTTTAAAAAAGAAAATTTTCCTTTTTTCCATTTCATTTTTTTCCTCTTTTCTAGTAACTAATAATTGATTCAGGGATTGGAAGTATCAACAACTCCTGAACCTGAACATAGAAAATGTAAAATAAAAAAAATAAAAAATATGTTAATAATTATAGTATATGATTAGAGGCCTATTTAGAGACTTTTATTGGTTATCGTTAAATATAAGACTTTCTATAAATATTTGCCTTTTTTTTTATAAAGATACAGGGTATATGCGATGGAGGAGTTCGGGGTTCGTTCGAACTACGGGTATGACTTAATTCCCATCCGGGAGGGTTCCGAACCCGTCTTTGGTATTTGGTGTCGCGGGGGTTCTCCCCTCCCTCGGGTATGGAAACGTCCCCTGTGTTCCACGTGGCTCGCGTCACTACATTGGTGTATACTTTACAT
>JABUQX010005608.1:0-2500 GCA_015478945.1 Trachelipus rathkii
GGAAGAGAGATCAGTCACTCGACGACTCTTCGACAAAAATATCAGCATATATCTTCCCTTCCACACTCATAACTAATTCCCCTATAATTCCTACATTTCTTCTTATCCTTACTCTTAAACAAGGATACTATTACTGCTCTCCTGCAATCCCTCGGGAACTATACCCCACATAAACGCTTTGTTACACAACTTCCAAATCAATCAATTCACCATCTCGCCTCCGCTCTTTGATCATTTCACCAGTAATTTCATCTATACTGCAGAATTTACATTCTTCAACTTTCTCACTATACCCATCTTACCCCCCTTTACTAATGACCTCATCCACAAAATGCCATATTCCTTCTTTGGCATCAATTAAACGCACAATCTATCATTATCACTTTCATTACTGCCAATGTTATGAAGATTTTCGAAGTGTTCCTCCACACTCTCCTCACATCCATTTCGTTAGTTACGAAAGCACGATCATATTATATATTATGTATATATATAGTATATGTATTGGTATGTATAGTATATATATTATATATATATATCTAGATATATATATATATATTTATAGTATAATATATATATTATATGATATATATATATATAAGTATATATATCATATATATTATATATATATATATATTATCTTATTTCTCCTATCCAACTCTTTTACCCCAGACTTGACCATATTGCTCAATCTTATATCGGTATTTAGCACTACATATCATTCTACAAGTAAACGTCGTGGGACAACTTCCTTCGACTTCGAATACACTTTTAAAAACCGCCGTATGATCGCGCCGGTTACGCCAGTCCGTGAATCGGCCTTGAATTCCTGGTTTCTCCCCCAACCTCCTGTGCAATTGTGTGGGGGGGGGGGGATGTCCTGGATCTCTAAACCTGCACCGGAAGATATATTATTGTATATATAGTATCTATATTATATATTATATATATATATATATTATATATAAGTGGGTTGTATATATATATATTTTATTATATATAAATATTGATATATATTATATATTGATTATATGATAGTATATAGTTATATGTTATATTATATAATATATTATATTATATTATATGATACTATAGTATATATATATATTTTATTTATTATTATATGATTTGGGCCTTTGCGTAACTTCAGTCATTAGATGGTGGGATGATGGAAGAGGTACCGGGTGCTTGTAAGACTACGCTGAAGCGTTTCTTTTTATGTGGGACGTGGAGATGGCGTAGTGGTTAGAGCACCGGTTATTGTTATTCCTCTGCGACGCCGGAGTCCAATTGTTTTTGTCGAATCCCGCTGATGGATGATGGAGAGTAAAATCTCACTCACGTCATTTGAGTGAATATGTATATATTTTATATAGTGTTTTTATATGTTGTATGATAATATAGATGATATATTAGGTATATATACTAAGTATAGTGATTTATATTATATATAGTTATAGTATATATATATATTATTTAGTATTATTATATATTATATATAATATATATATATATAGTGGCTGGGGGAGAAGTCATTAATACAGGCGCTAAAATGGGCTTTAAACATAAACGCGTTTGATATTAATTATGAAAGTAATTTGAGATTTTGCCAGTGAAGTGTATGAGTTAATGTTCCATCCTTTATACGGTTTATGAAGAATGTAAAATAAAACAATATTGTTTTCCCCCTTAGGGCTGAAATAGCATGCATGCTGATATTTGTAGAGTGATTACTTTTCAGACCTCAAAAGTTCAAACACAAGGTTTTTAATTTTTGTTCCTAGTTTAGCGGAAGAAGGTAATCAGTACAGAAACCGAAATTTTGGTTAAAACGTGAACATTTGGGGTTCAGCTATTAGCCAATGTGGAAGCATAGTTCATATACCATCCCTCAAAATGGGGGGGGGGGGGTGTGTCACTCTTTTTCACCTAGCAAGTTTTAAATATGAACGAAATTGTGTTCATATTAGTATCCCGAAGTGTTGTTCAAGGGTTTTGTTTCACTCTCTTACCTCCAAAAGCTTGTTCTACGTCTTACTTCTTGTTCACGTCTGAGACCCCTCCCCTCCTTGGCGTGGCTCTTACGGGCTGCTGGCCATATCAACTCGGTAACAAACTAGAAATTCGAATTCGCAGACCCTTTAAAACATAGGAGTAGAGTACACCTAGTTCAACTCTTGGTAGCTGCAAAAGAATAAAAAAGCTGCATAACCTTGCACTAATGAAAAAGGGGGCTAGGGGAAATGTCTACTACTAACTCATACTAGGAGTGACTCGATCACCTTAATACACACCAATCGAATCCCATACCTTATAACATAGGGTAGACACCAATATTAGGTGTATTCCTCGCAATAGGACATGTCATGCCTAGACAGTGCAAAGAAAAGGGGGGGGGCGGGGTACTAACTCATAGCTTAGGAAGCATCCTAGCAGCTTATAATACTCGACCAATCGACTCCGCCATACTTATAGACATAGGGGTAGACAACCAATATTA
>JABUQX010005608.1:7500-12500 GCA_015478945.1 Trachelipus rathkii
TCGACATTTTATCTGTTGCGGTTCGGTTCAACCCTAATTCGACATTTTATCTGTTGCGGTTCGGTCCAACCCTAATTCGACATTTTATCTGTTGCGGTATCGGTACCAACCTAATTCGACTTATCATATTTATAAAAGACCTTTTCCAATAACGCTGAATGATCTTCCAGGTTAGTTTTTTTTTTTTTTTTTTTGAAAGAAAATAAAATAAAAAAAACGCCCAAGAAGGCAAGGACAGAATAATTAAGATACTCAAATATTCACAAAGTCGTTGAGCTCTGAAAAACGTAGTCAACTGATAAAGAGAGAGACAAAAATGTGCGATTCACGAAAATCTCCATTTATATCTGTCTACAGTGAGATTGTCAGCAAATCCTTATTTATATCTTGTCCACAGCGAGATTGTCAGGAAATCCACTTTTATATCTTGTATACAGTTAGATTGATAGGAAATCCACATTTATATTTGTCTACAGTGAGATTGATAGGAAATCCACATTTGTCTGTCTACAGTAATATTGTGTCAGGAAATCCACATTTATATCTTGTCTACAGTGAGATTGTCAGGAAATTCACATTTATGTCTGTCTACAATGAGATTGTCAAGAAATCCACATTTATGTCTGTCTACAATGAGATTGTCAGGAAATCCAGCGGATTTATTTTAATCCTCGATTTTCGTAGAAGCCTCTGGGATGCAAACTAATATCAGCTGACATGCGGTATATAAACAAATATAAACAATATCATTATCTTATTCAGGGCATATAAACAAGTGTAAACAATATTATCTTATTTAATCGATCGGTTAGTTTAATCGAACAAACAATAAATCGATTTAAAAAGCTTACGTGGAAAAAATAAGATAAAAAGACGTATGCGCCAAATAAGATATTAAAATAATTAAAATTATTGGAGCCAACTGAAATGCGAATTAATGAATTAATTTACTTTACGTAAAACCAATTAACAATCAGAGATTACTCAAATAATTCGTAATAACCTGTACAAATAATTGATTATTAAGATGTTAATATTAACATCACATAAAGATAAATTAATTAAAGATGGAAATATTTGGATGTATAAATCTCGCTACACCGAGCTTAGTGATTTCCAAATCCAATTTAAAGATTTTCAGTTGTGGTACACTTCGCATCTTTACAGTCGAATGAAGCCTTTTTCTCTACTTTTTAAGCCGTGTTCGTTTTGGCATTTGTGCTAAAAAAAATGCTTAAGTTTTCGTTCGTTTTCGTCAACCTTAGCGCAAAATCGTAAAAAAATGCTCATCAAACGTAAGGAATTTCTTTAATTCTGTAAGGTTGCTATTTTATACAAAATCTTATTCTATATTACACAGAATTAGGGACATTTTTTACGTTTGGTGAGCATTTTTTTACGATTTTGCGCTAAGGTTGACGAAAACGAACGCAAACTTGAGCATTTTTTTAGCACAAATGCAAAAACGAACACGGCTAATTTTTACATAGAACGATCTCAGCAAACGCGCAAGCAAACCTCTCATAAAAGCAACAGTAAATTCACTAAACAAAAAATTATTGTGGTCGTACAAACTACAAAGTTAAGAACTTTTAATATTTTTTTGACAGCTCTTTGGGGGTATTGGTGATTTGGTACTGCATGTAAGTTTAGTCGATATATTTGTGTAAAATAAACTACATATTGCATGTATCATTGTAGGATTTGGAATCTAGGACTAGTCGGGTTCAAAGCGAATGGCAATTTGTGCATTTTTGTGACTGTGACAAGTCTTGATAGGCCCATGTGTCTTTCCAAATGCCGTAAAGAACTTGTACACTGTCAAATGCTGTTAAGAACTTGTACACTTTCAAATGCTGTTAAGAACTTGTACACTTTCAAATGCTGTTAAGAACTTAAAGTCTATTCTTATCACGCCACTAATAGATTCTTCACACCGAGCCTTGAACCCTCTTCATACTCTATAAATATCCCCATTTTTACAAAGCTTTAAGAGTACCGTACATAAAAAGCTGTAGACTTTCAAAATATATATATTAAGATTTCGTTAAATCAGTACTTTCTAAACTATCTGGGAATCGGAAGTACCTTTTCCGATGTCCAACGGGCACCCTCCCACTCCCCCCCCCCCCCGCCACCGAAACACACTATAAATAATATTTTTATGAATATTCAAACAAATTAATCGAAAAATTTAATGGTATTTCTTCACAAATGGGGGACAATTGACACCACCACTGTCTTCGCGGTCCCTTATATAAAATTCCTTTGAAACTACTTTCATCATTATTTGTTTCCAAAAATTTCCAGTAAATTCACCATTCATATTCAACCACCAATAATGCTTTTAAGATTAAGTTAGTATTTTATTTACTTGTAATAATAATAACATATAATAATAATAATAATAATAATAATAATAATAATAATAATAATAATAATAATAATAATAATAATAATAATAATAAATAATAATAATAATAATAATAATAATAAATAATAATAATAATTGTTTTTAAGAAAAACATCTAGTTGGCTATTTTAATTATTTATCCTAGTTATAATAATAATAATTATATAATAATAATAATAATATAATAATAATAATAATAATATAATAATAATAATAAGTATTGAATAATTCAGTTATAATTTGAGTTAATAATAATAATAATTAATAATAATAATAATAATATAATAATAATATAATAATAATAATAATAATAATATTTACCCGTAATAATAATCATTTTATTCAATTTCGATTAAAATTTGAAACTCTTACTGCAATATATTATAATATATATATATTATATTATATATATAATATATATATATATATATAGTATATATATATATATTATATATATATATATATATATATATTATATATATATATATATATATATATATATATGTTCAAACGCGGCAAGAACGTTTCTCCATGTTTCTACAGCTATGTTTCTACAGCTTCTTCCTGGTAGCCTATTGGTAATTACAAAATTAATTTCTTACAGCATCGGCGGCCCAAAAGAAAAAAATTGAATAAAAAAAAAAAAAAAAAAAACAAAATAAAAAAAAAAATAATTATTTTTTCGCTTTTCAACATTAATAATTCTGAATTGTTTGAGGGGAGGAAAAAGAAAAAAAAGGGGCCTATTTTTATAGAATCCTATTTTCATTGTTTTTACGTTTACCCCTCCTGTTTAAAAAATAAAGATAAAAACTTTCTTAGTATAAAGACTTTTATAGCGTATTTCGTTTTAATTTTTATTAAACCTTACAATAAAGAGAACTACCCCCGCAAATGGGGGCATTTATTTACCGCCCACCTGATGGCGCCAAGGGGGAGTTTCGGGGGTATTCTCACGCGGCGCCTCTTCGAGGAAAACAAATAATAAATATCTACGACGGCTAGTCGGCCGGGGGGGAACCTACTTATCCCCCTCCGGAAAAACAGGTATGGGGCTCTCCGCAGCCCCCCGCTCTATGTTAGGGTCTATTATCGCGGAATGTGTTTGCCTATCGCCCTGACGCAGGTGCATCTGATCTCGATAGCGGAGGTTCCTTCTCGCCTGCCTTATTTCCCCTTATGACCACGGAGGATCAGAGTTGTGTGATGGAAAAATAACGCACGCGGTTTTATTCCCCCCCTGTTATTGTATTTGTTCCCTGCTCGGCGCTCGGATCGGTCGCTCCTCTTGATCAATTGGCCGTTGCACCATGGCTACCTTTAATTACCTCTTGACAACAAAAAATAATTATCAATTTAATATAATTACTTATTATAATACTAAATAGCTATATTTAAATAGCATAATATGTTATATTCTATATATAATACATCATATATATATAATTACTTATATTATATTAGATTAAGTTTATAAATATCTTAAATTATTAAAAAATATATTAAACCAAATTTCCGAGCATCGATAGCGCTATCCCTAAAAAAAAAAAATTATTTTCACGGATATTTATCTGACATACTTTCTTTTATCGTTTAATTTTTCTTTTTATATTCCTATTACATTTTTCCTATCAATACTTTTTTTTCTTTTTGAAACAAAAAAAAGAATTTTAAAACCAAAAGGAAATCTCGAAAAAGAAAGATAAAAAATTATTATTGTTAACCTTTTTTGCCTTTTCGGGGCTAGTTACAGCTATTGATTCGATAAAGTTTACTATTCTTACGATATTATGCGTATTACTATGATCGTATTGTAATCATTTTCTTACTGGTATTAATCATTATAGTTTTATTAAACACTCCCTGATCTTGTAGTCAGTATGGTTTTGGTTTATTTAGTCGAGTCGTCCATCCGAACATGACATATTGCATAATGTAAACTTCACATTCAGTGATGCACGAATATTATTGACACTTTTCGCTATAGTGAGCTTTTCAGATCTTAGCCAACATTTTATTATATTATATTAGAATAAACCTCCGCCCACCTAAGCTCACAGGATTCTCCTCTACGAGTCGGCAGGTGTGTGTGCCGAACAAATCCTGTATCACGCCGCATAACGCACTCACCACCTTGAAAAGGACTCGAATATTTCCATCGTCTTATTATCCTGACACGGTCTATATATTTCTATTCCCCGCTTTTTATCTTGATATAATACTCCCCCCAGATGACAACTCTCTTATCTTGTCAAAAATATTGCCTTTACTCTAATCGCCGTCACCCTGTTTTTCATAATACGGAGATGGTTAACTTCGTACATTACTTGGTAACTTCATTGTCAGCTAGACATAGTGCTATGCCTCGTCGCGAATCACTCTCCAGTTGTTTTGCAACCAGATTAATTGGAACCAGGCCAGCATTAGCAAGCTATTGCCGAGCGCATAACTATCTTACATCTCTATTATATATACCTTTTGGTCTCCACGAACGCACGACTCTCACCAACGTACTGTAAGCCTCTGTGAAAAACCTATAAAAAGACTAATTGATTCAGAACTGTGGGGGATTCTGTTTAATATAAAC
>JABUQX010005608.1:20000-35708 GCA_015478945.1 Trachelipus rathkii
TCCAATGGCACCTGTTGAAGCTGAAAGATGCCTTTTGTAGATTAAAAAAGAATTAAAATCGTTATTCGGAATACAATGGGGCAAGATAGACTGAATGCCCTCGTTGCCCTTGCAACTGAAAGAGATATTGTCCACAATTCGTCTTTGGACAATCTGGTGATTGAGTTATTTGCAAGTCAAAAAACGAGGAGAAGAATGGACTTCAGCTACAAATTATAAAAATTTACAATTTAATTATAAATAATTCGTTATTTTTATATTTTATTTTAAAATCATATCGCACAGGGGACTTTTTTTTTTTTTACCAATACGAAAGTAGAATAATGCCGGAGTGGCGAAGCACTGTTCGTATATTATGCGCAATATATATATATATAATATATATATATATATATATATATATATATATAAATAAAATATTATATATATATATATATTATATATATATATATATATATATATATATATATATATATATATATATATATATATATATATATATATATATATATATATATATTATATATATATTATATATATTATATATATATATATATATATATATATATTATATAATATATATTATATATATATATATATATATATATAATATATATATATATATATATATAATATATTATATATAATATTATATAATGTGAAATCGTGCACCGCCCCTCCATTTCACCCCAGCAAGTCGCCACAGTATATATATATAATATATAAATAAAAATATATAATATATATATATATATATATATATATATATATATATATATATATATATATATATATATATATATATATATATATATTATATATATATATATTTATATATATATATATATATATATATATATAATATATATTATATATATATATATATTATATATATATATATATATATATATATATATATTATATATATATATATATATATATATATATATATATATATATATTATATATTATAAGAGTTGGGCAGTATTTAAATACTTTTTATATCTAAAATTGTATTTAGTAATACATTTCTGTTAATGTATTTAAATACAGTATTTACCTACTTTTCAAAGTATTTAGATATTATGTTTAAAATCTAAATAGAAAGGTTGTAAATATATTTAAAAACTCAAGATAAAAAATTCGTGAAACATGTTTATTTTTGTTTCGACAAAATATGATTGCAGCTATGTTGAAATGTTTTTTTTTTTTGATGAATTACAAAATCAGTTGCATCACCGATATTGGCGTGGATGGTTGTTGGCATAGTGGAGTAATATCTTTAATCTATGTGGTTGAGCTCCTTTTTTTTTTATATATATTTTTTATACCAGCATGGCATTCAGTGATGAGAATTTTATTAATTCCATTAATTGGTCTCATGGTTAGTTGGCTCCCGCCATACCTGTTATGAAATAAAATGTACTTGTGTATTGTGCATTAACAAATTAAACAGCGAGCGATGCTATTAATAATCATACAAAATGTGTGTGTATGAAATTTTCCATTGGGAGTCGGGAGTCGTAATTCAGTTTTAAAATAATGACTCTGAGTCGAAGTCGGGAGTCGGTTGTTTTTAATATTGGACTTTGGTAGTCTGAGTCAAGAGGTCGATTTAATTTTTTTTTTCGGACTCCGCTATCCCTGATGATCACAAAAACTTGCATTAAATGCCAGGAAAACGAAGGTATTTCCAGCACAGAGAAATAGACACCTACTTAGAAAGTTAACGCTAAAGGACATTCAATATCATCCGCACTTGACTTAATGGAATTACCTTTAACTGACGAAAGGAAATAAAATATGTATATTGTTGGGTATAGACCATAATACTCCAAATGGTTGATGGCTTGGCTATTCTGGAACAAACAAGCCGAAACGTTTTTGACTGGTTTCGAAGTATGTTTAGCTACCTTTTGACAAATCCGAAAGAGATACAAACCGATAATGGCTAGATTCAGAAATCAATTTGAATGGACTTTTTCTGTCGAAAAGAAATATATCATCATCGGTTGACCGCCGCTAATTGCAACCTTCTACATAATGAGATCATGGAGAGGGTCAATCGAACAATTACTGAACATGCTCAAATGTTAGATGAGTAGTAACATGGGAATTGTCAATTGGGAGATCGATTTAAATTTGGCATACAACATTTTACATCACATAAATATATAATAATGAAATGTTAGTTTTAGAGTCATAATGTAAAGAAAATGGAATCAGAGAAGTAACGTGGAAACGTAAAGGATCCTAAAACTGTGAACCATTCAAGCTTGAGGATTGGTCTTAAAAAGAACATCTATAAGGGACATTCATGATAATAAGTTAGCCAAGAAATTTCATGGACATATACAGTTGTCAAGGTTTTATGGAAATGGTGTATTGTAATGACATACAGCACAAATATTAGAATATGTTAATTATAACCGTGTACACCATGTCATCTAAAATGGTTTCAATCAGATTCCAGATGTTACGGAAAAATGAATATGGAGCCCGGAAGGAGAAGCACAATCATCAAGAATATAGTTTTGAAGGGTTTGACTCCGTTGGATGCTCAGGATGGTTTCCTAAGGATTTTGAAGGATTTGACCTTGAAACACAAAAATTCTTTGCACTCAATTGGAGGAAAAGTGAACAATTTTACATTCCCCATCTGAACTGGGGAAAGGAACGAAAAAACGTTTGGGGATATTGGGAGTGCAAGTTGCCGAACTATGGGGACGAAAGGTTGTTTGAATCGGAAAATCTTATGAATTGGATATGTCCAGGAGACCCATATATTATGACACAGTAAATATAGAGTTGTGGATAGGCAGAGGAAAATGGGATCGAGAATTTAAGCAGGTATTTTGAAAAATTTTGTAGATATATGTTGTTTGGGAGTCTTGGGGAGAGTGTAAGTAAATACATGGCCTTAGCATTGAATAATATATTGCTTTGGCCATGAAAATAAAAATGAAATATGTTGCCTTGCAATTGAAAAGTATTGCCTTGGCAATTAAACGAAATGAATATGTTGGTGGATTTTTAGTAAAACAAAATAATTAAGTATGGTTGCCTTAGCAATCGAAAATGATTGCTTTGGCAATGAAACGAAGAAGTATAGATTGCCTTGGCACTGCGGAAAATGGTTTGTCTGCAATCAGTAAAACATGTACACATTTGAGGTGTTTTAGTAAAGAAATGAAAAAAAAAATTTAATATAATATATATATATATATATATATATATATATATATATAATATATATATATATAGTTTAAAATATTATATATATTATATATATAATATATATATATATATATATAATATATATATATATATAATATATATATATTATATATATATAATATATATATATATATATATAATATATATATATATATATATATAATAATCATATATATATATATATGTTGTTCTTAACAATCGAAAAATGAATTGTTTTGACAATGAAAGGGAACTAATATAGATTGCTTTGGCAATTAAAGAGAATAATATTGCTTTTTAGCAGTTAAAATAATGAAGGTTGTTTTTGTTTGTTTTCAGAACATGAGTGGCGAGAAGGACCAGTCACGAACGGAGGGTATAAGAGAGAGTGCCTTAATAGTGGGAGATGATAGGTGCGAGCTCTAGCCGAACATACCGAATGGACACCTTATAAAGATATCCAGTTCCTATTATAGAAGTTGGATTAATTGATGGAATGTTACAGCTTTACTGACGCAATCCTAGAGAGAAACATGAAAAAAGAATGACCAAATTCAACTAGTCATTTTGGTTGGATTGCAGTGTGGATTTCACGCGGCTCGAAATATTTTTTCGTGAAACCAAGCAAAAAAATTATGATCCGAATTTGGATTGGAAATGGAGAAAGTAGTCGTGACCAATCGGACGACAATTGAAATAAATGGGAAATTGAAATACCGAATTTGCAAGGTGAGTGCACGGTTCCGTTCGTGCCTGATTTGATAGGTAACAACCGCAAGAGGTTTGAGGATTGGCTTAAATAGACTTGGGCGACCAACAATACCCGGCGCAGGGATAGGTCTGCAGATATTTGAGGAATTTGTGGACATAGTAAACGAATTTTATGAAGTCAATGGGTTTGAGTATTTAATGTCCGCAAAACCACTTGCTTTGTCCCAAGAATGGGGCAGTATACATGGATTAGAACCAAGCCAAGAAGAATGGGTATTAGAACACAAGCTAAACTCAAGAGAGGACACTGATCCCTATCCCTCCCGGACAAACCATCGACGGATTACACATGAACAGACAAGCTGTCAAACACTTTTGGAGATTGTTTAGGGCAGCCATCAAGCAGTTTAAGAAGTTTGACAAGCAAGGATATCAATGGGAGGATAATCATCACGATATGAGCCTCTGGGCTTTAAATTTGATTCCAGCCTTAATTCATCCGTTTAATAAGACTCGCTCAAATTTCGTGTGAGTTCTTTCATCTAAACATTGAATATACGTCCAAGCCAGAAGTCCAAGTAATACGAAACGAATAATGATTCAATCCGAACTTGGACGTGATTAAGAGATTAGGAAACTAAACCATAGCTATACACAATCATACTTACGTAACGCTCATTCCACATTTGTCCAAGCATATCTCTGAACATAACAGATTGGTTTAATTTTATATTAAAACATACCGGGTTAGGGAAATTTATGGGTGTTGCATATCCAAAAGAAGAATAGGTACTCTTGATAAAGATGTACCAAAACAATTTGTGGTTTATACAGTTCTGAATCCGAATTACTGCGAGTTCAATTTGTTGTCAGTGGCATTCAAAAAGGACGAGATAATTAGCTCTGAGAAAAACAAATAAATAAATGAAAGAGAAGGAAGGTCACGCTGGCAGAGAAATTGACCTTTTGACCTTTTAACAAGTGTTAAAAATAGAAGAAGGATAGTGCGTAAATCCAAAAACCGACGCCAAATTTCACTCCATTACTAGATTATAAAAGACACAGCATATTCTTGTCGAGCCATAATTTACAATAGAAGCGACATACACACATTGGCCTGCTTTGATAATTAGCATCAAAGAAATTAAAGTTACATTTGGAATGATATCGAACCCACAACCAAGTAAACTTGATAATAAAATCTACATATTTGATTTCCAGCCTCCCGATACTAAAGAGAGAAATGAAGGACCAGGCCTTAACCACATACTTATACACACTCGTGATTAATAAAGGATCGGTTTAAAAAATATTATATATCAGCTTATCGTTACACTTTTACCTTAGAACTACCTACGCCTTAAAAAATTCACAGTATACATCAAAATAATAAGCCATAGTCCACACGACAATTGCTAACCTCTAATCATCGCTAGCTTTGTGTCATTGCAGCAATACCCATAACTGCCTCCTTAAGACCATTCTAGTTGATCTTAATGATACAATTAACAGGTAGTAAATCTTACATTGACAAACTCTCACAATGATTTTTTGTTTGTCTATAAAAAAGGAGTCAGTACTCAATATACAAAAAATGATCGATAAGGATCCTGTGGTTCCTGTTTATCATTTAGTAAACCCAAATAACGAATGTTAAATAGCAATTGTATTTACAGTACCGTACAACAACTAGAATTTTTCTCATTATCATAGGAGTAATGATTTACAAGCAAGAGTAAACATCCATTTATTCAATAACCTAACCTTAATATCTAAACATCCCACAACCAAAACAATCGCAACTATGTTCTACCTCCTCTATATATATATATTGTCTCTCCGATAGTAGAGTGCATACTACAACAACAATCCACCCTACATGATCTAATTAACATGAAACTGTTTTCCTTGATGCTCTCTCTCTCCCTCTTGTTACTTGCGTGGCGTTCTTTGTGACACATTTAGAATAAAAATCATCATGTGAGTGTGAGTGCGTTTATTTGTTAGTACTACATAAAAATAATGTTATTGGTCATGTTTTTATATCTAATACCCTAAATCAGGTGTTTTAAAGTAAATCGGTTTGAATAACCAATACATTATAACCAAAGACATACCGTATACCTGTATCTTAATACCGTGATATCTATAAATTATTGATCAGATATATGTTTCGTGATTAATGAGTGTGAACGTATTATTTAATAAAAATAAAAGTATAACTTGATAAATTATTATCATCATGACTCTACACAGTTCATATCGTACTTCTAAGCGCCTACTGCCAAAGCTTACCAATAAGCAGCCAGACTTCGAAACAATTGATATAAGAATTTATTTTTAATGTCACATTTTTTCGTAAGTATCGTGTGGATTAATAAGACATGATTAAAATAAGATTGTTCTACAATTCCCCTAAATATTTCCAAAAATCAAACCACCCATACCATCACCGATACACTCTAGCCTCACGCTTCAACCAAGATGTTACTATTGTGATTATACTTATTTGATGCTAAACGGGGTTCATAATTTATTGTGTACCTTAAATGATATCATGTATTTAGAACTGCGATATACCTGCTATAATGTATTCAAGTAATAAAGATATGATGATTCTTAAGTAAATTCAAAACAGCAGTTCAATACTAATTTTTACTCAGCTCAATGTCAATGCCTCATCCCCTCTCTCTCTGCCTCATCCTGATGATCTTATTATATTATTTAACTAAATTTATATACTAACCAGTGTGATGGTAGATGGGCCTCAGTAATATTTTATGATTTCGACTAATAAACGCGTTTATCACAAAAGTGTGATTCCACAATGTTATCCTATAGTACTTAGACACAGTACAACAGATCCACAGACGAAATGAACAATTATTCAATCATATATAACATACTATAACAAATTCAGTTAACAATATAGCGAGACACTAGGGGAAGTATAAATAAGAATATATGAGTCAAATATTTTTATAGAAAGATATACACATTATTTTATTTATATAGAAAAAGAGAAGTATATATATATATAAATACATTAAAAACATATGTATAACTAGTTTTAAATATATTAATTCATTAAGTAGGGAACATGGGGATTCAACATAAAACTGAGCATGTTCTATATATCTCTTCAGAGATTCAACATCCTTTAAAAGATGTAAGTATAAAATGCATTCTGCAACACTATACATTTTTTCTGCATATTTTGCTCAAACAGCACGCACTCTCTCAAGGCAGAGAGAAGTAAACTTATCCATGTTGCTAAGTTATTAACACACTCCTGTATAACTCATTATACGGAAAACCATGTTTCTGTGTAAATAGCGTAGATTACCCCATGCAGCAGTATATGTATTAAGTCCCTCAAGTATGTCGGACGTCGTCAAGATGTGATGTTAATTCGTTTTTCAGTTTTAATCAAAGCTGTATATTTTCAGATGTTCGAACTGTGAAAACCTATACAATGTATGCCAGAAGCGGGACACTACGTTGGGTTTCAATAGTTGCATTATATCAAAGGCTTTTATAACATATGTCACGCGACGAGGAAAACAGCACTTTCTATTAGAACTCTCAAACTGTTCTCCACCGCTAGAGATTCACAAACTAGTCGATGTATCAGATGAACACCACAACTTTAGCCTTTACCCAGGCTCCTGTGAAATCAATAATCTTGAAGAAATTTCTTCAACAGAAATGAATAGGGTCTATTTATTTGACCATCCGGGTGGAATACAAATATGTATCTGACGTCCTACTTGGTTTAACGGATTAATATAGAATGAGTACCTGCGTGGACTAAATAACGAACTCTCGTGTCCTCGTAAAGATCATCACCCAAACAAATCCGTTAGAGGAGGGGTAGACGTCATCGTATGAAACACAGCGAACAATATCCTACTGATGAAACTCGAGTTTATAAACAGTCCCCAAATGTAATGAGATTCTGTCAACCAATCAGAAGAAAGGTAAACAGAATACGACGTACGAACGAACGCATTATCAGGTCGAAGTACGATAAATCTAGATCTACTCATACATCCAGCTCCTGACAACAGAGCAACACATATGAATATGAAGGACAGACAGCTTTAGTACAAGTAAAACAATAGAAAGGACTCCTATCACATCAGCCAAAACCGCGACTTTACTCTAATATCCACAATCACATCCTAACATATAATACATATCACAAGCGATTATTGTGAAACCCTATACGAACCTATGCATAGTAAAGTTGTTAATAATTAAATATCCTAAAACGCACTTAAATCAGTAATCAGTAAATCAAAACCGGTCCACACACTGTCCCTCCCCTTACTTCGCCCCACGCCAATCTCCTTCACATCGGTCTTTTGATCTATCGAATCGAGAGCACACTATTCGAGTATCATTTTGGATAAACATAACATAAAAAATAAGTCCTTTATATACTGACCAACTAATAATTGCTACCGTAACAAAGTTTTCACATTCAGATTAAGCTCAGAATAGCAGTAGTCAATATTATTAAGTACGGATATAGTCATAATGTTACAACGACAAAACCTAAACATACCTTACGCACGAATAAACCCCGGTCGACGCTATTCAACATAATCAAAGGTCTCCATTAAACAAAATTGACTCCTGGTATTCCTAAACATTATTTTATTATCACATACACGAAGATTTATTATATGATTATTATTTATATTTTTATATTTATTATTTATTGATATTTTTTTCATCTTTTATTACTTATTTTTATTGCATATCTCTTTATTATCTTACATTATTATCTATTCAGTATTATTATTATATTATTATTCATTATTATTATTATTATTATTATTAATTAATTAATTAATTGACAGTAATTTCGCATTAACAAGTTTTTAACAACCATAAGTTACACTTAATATCAACTAGCCATAAGAAACATAACTTACCCTAACGTACGAATATAACAGTCAACATTAATCAAAGTACACTGATTTAATACTTCCCAGTAAGTAACTTAGCACGGCACCACAAAAAAATTATTATTTGATTATTATTATTGCTATTATTATTATTGATTATTATTATTATTATTATTACTTATTATTATTATTATTATTATTATTATTAATATCTATTTAATGTTATTGTTATTTATTATTATTATTATTATATTAATTAATAATGACATTTATTTTGAAAGTTCTAAAACCTAATTTATCAACCTAACTAAGTAACATAACTTACCTAACGGTACGAATAAACAGTCAAATTATCAAAGTACACTGATTAATATCAGTAAGTAACTACCACGGCACCACAAAAATTTATATTACTATTATTATTAATATTATTATTAATTATTAGTATTATCTATTATTATTAATTAATTCATAACAATAAAAATGAAACATCTGTAAACTTAACATAATATCACCTAAAAAAGAGCATAACTTACCTAAAGTGACAAATAAACAGTCAACATTACAAAGTTACACTGATTTAATATATCAGTAAGTAACTACCACGGCACCACAAAACGTAACAACTTGTCTACACCCTACAAAGAACCTAAACTATCACACTTACCAGGGTTTAGGACGCTATATGAAACACAGATGTTCAGTTAGGCTATACATGACAGGCTTGAGCATTAGGGTTACTTTCAGTGTTATACAAAAGCTTCACGAATGCGCCCACTCATCAACATAAGCTCAATCTTTACTATAATAACCGATCAATTTTCAGCGACGAGCCCACTACATGGAGATCACCCCAGTAGAGAATGCATGGAAGACCCCATCTCGGGTACCCGAAGGGGGTGTACCGGTAAGGGACACTAGCCCGAAGGGCTGCATGCCCTGAGTTACCGTTCTGTATGCAAATAGTTAGTTACTTTACTGTTGTTAAGTTGATGAAACTTTGAATGATATTTTTTACTCGGTTTAAGATGTGCAGGTTTGTGGGTGTACATTATATCTTAGTTTCAGGTTATATGTTAGCTGTACTGGTGTGAAAACTTTGATTATGTTGATATATATTCGTTGGTTGTATAATAATTAGGGTTATGTTGTGAATAGGTTACGTATTTGTGGCCTATGTTAGTTACTTTACTGTGTTAAGTATGGAGCTTTGTTAATGTTTTCGCAGTTTTATTCGTAAGTTAAAGTGCTTGTTAGCGATTTGTCATTTGTTACATTATAGTCTTAGTTTCAGATTGATGGACTATGCGGAGCATTATTGATGTGAAAAACTTGTTGTCGTTAGCATAATTCGTTGCCGTCGAATGATAATTAGCGTAGTTATGATAAATTTTGTTAAATGTTAGCTATGTAATGTAAATTACAACTATATGTTAGAGATATGTTTGAAAACGTGGGAATAGGTTACGTTTTTGCTCTCTCTCTTATTACTTTTTACTGTTGTTATGTGTTTGAAACTTTGTTAATGATTATCCAGTTTATTCATAACATAAGGTATGTTAGGTTTTGTTGTTTTACATTAAATTCGTAGTTCAGATGATGATATGTTTGCTTTATTGATGGTGGAAACTTTGTGTTACGTTAGCATTATATTCATTGATCAGTTTATTAATAGACCTTTTTAACTATATATATATGAAAACGGTAAAATTTTAGTAAGAACAAGAACTGTTTAAAGCATAATAAAACAAAAAATAGATAAAAGTTTTGTGTTATGCTATACAGATATGACCTGAATCAGAAGCTCGGTAAGATCATTGGATCATAGATCATAGGTTGGGAAGGTTGTGTAGGATACTGGCGAGGTGGGGAGCTCTGGAGGGTGCGTATTGATTTATATAAAAACGTAAATTTTTTTAATTTTATAAACTAAACATGAATGAAAAATGTTTAATTTTTTTTTTTTTAAAATTAAATTTTTTAAATCTTTTTTTTAATTTAAAACTTTTTTTTTAAATTTTTTAAATTTTTTTTTAAATTTTGTTTTAATTTTTGTATTTGTATTTTTTTTTACGAAACTTACAACTCTCATATGTCGAGTTCTACTTCCCTTATAACATATATTTGATAACTAATAGAGGAGCTAGACGACTATTTATTAATTCGGCACCTCCGGCTTCAGCTCCGGTCTGGGAACTGTCAACTCCTTACTCTGCTGTATCAGACTCCTTTCCACTCTTTCCTTCCTCATTCTTCTTCCTTCCTCCCTTCCTTTCTCCTCCTTCCTTCTGTTTTGCTGCGATTCCAGTGCAATTTCTTCTTTTCAGGCGGGAAATACCCTCCGGGGTCTCTGTTTACGCCGACGCCGAATCCAACTTCAACTCCGTCTCCGACTCCGAATCCAAATTCTTCTTTCTGCCAAATTTCATTCTACGATTATTTTAATTTTAGGGGCAGCGTCCCCCTCACAGGAGATGCGAGAAACGTAATCTCGTCTCCCGACGAGATTACGTCATCATATAGCTCACATACAAATTTTAGCCCGATACGTTAAGCCTAACATGTTTTTCAGGGCGAATTTGACCGTTGGCGCTTAAGGGGGCACACCCACTTAGGGGTTGACCTGACGGTCACCAAAACTCGGCGGTGATCAATTAAACTCACGGAAGAACGTTAGGCCTAATCTTCACTTGGAATTGGACGCGGCAAAAGGGGTAAGTGACATATTTATTGCGTTTGCTCTCGGGGAGGTACCCCCATAGTATACATCCTAGAGACTTTTTTTTGAATCTTTGACCTGCTAACGAGGCCTAACACATACATAGAAATATACCATTGTTTCGAAGCTCCGTATACCTCTAATAGTTTTGAGAAATCGCTGCTCTCCCGGTCATCCTGCCATAACTTACTCCCTATGCGTTTATAATGGAATCGGCTGACTTCTAGTACGAGTTTGACCCATACCCCACTTTCTAACACCCCTTAGGGTCCTATTTCGTTATTTCTATTTTTATCAGCGTTGCAATTGTATTGTAAAATCGATAATGCTTGAATATTGACAGAATTCTACTCCATATCAAATCACTGTCTAGTAATGATTTTGTACCCCTACCCCCTTTTCTAGCACCCCTAGTCTATTCTTATTCGATCGAGTTATAGGGATCGAAACAAAGTGTCGAATAATACTGTGTAATGGATGATTTGCCGAGTGTTTTCCGCTATTGTCCGAAAGCTTCCGCGTCATTCAACCGTTGCAGTTTAGAACGCATCGACAAAGCGTTTCGCGGGGGCGGCTTACCCCTTGTCAAAACATATCATGTGACGAGTGTGTCAAACAGGTGTAAACGTCCGGAAACAGATTCCGGATTACTTTCCCGAACGCCTGAGCCAATCGGATGCCAGACAGGGATCGTTTATCTTGGGTTTCAATGACCCTACATGCCATAAGCAGGACGCACCCTATGCAACGGATGTCTGTTAGAGAACATTATATTCCCTTCCAACATTTGCAATCAGCTCATATATGGGGTAAGCATAGTCATAGACGGTGTATCGTGGCGCTTCGCCAAGATGAGGGGGCTTCTGGCCCCCCAAAAACCTCTAAATATGGACTTAGAAGGTGAAATTGGTGAGAGCGTTAGAAGAGAATGAATGAAATAGCAAGTGCCGATGTTAAAGTTAAAGTGGCGGAGTCGGGGCCGGAGCCGGCATTGGGGAGTGCCGACTGAAAAACTTAAGTATGGCACCTTAGAAGGCTTGGAAACGGTTTGGTGAGGATTTATAGAACGAGAATGAATGAAAACTAGAGCTCAAGCGAGTTTAAATTAAGATGTCGGTAGGCCCATATCGGGGGACGAGCGGAGCCAGACATTGACATTCTTGGCCGCCAGCCACATCATTAGGACGAAATAAGGGGAGTTTATATATATTCTTCAAGGGTGGATAAAACTCATTTTTGAGGGTTCATAGACCCAATTGAAAAAAGACGAAGAATTGCACAAGAATGCATAATGAGATCTGCGAGAATTGGACGAAGGATGATTGATGTATTCCAGATGAATCAGAAATTGGAAGATCCCCAAATGAGATGGAGACCGAGCCCCAAAACGGGGGTGTAGAGCTGAAATGGGATAACGAAGATGGAGGTTCATTACTCGAATCAATAACTGCATTTCGACTTGCCATTGTGTACTCTTATCAAGCCCGTGTACAAAAATGTATGTAGGTAGAGTTCGGTATAGAGATATTTCTTATATTTTTATTTCACTGATGCATTTTTATTTATAGAAACCTGTTTATTATTAAAGTTTTTGAAAAAAACATTTGTTTTTGAAAAATATTTTTATATTTTAAAAAAAAAACATTTGCTTTTTAAGGAAAAAGTGTCAAATTTTTAATAAAAACATGTTTTTATTGACCCAAGCAATACCGCAAACAAGGCCCCGCTAATTCCCACCCGCCTCTATCCACCCCATGTTTTTATGCTTTACTATTACACCTTTTTTACGTTTCAAGTCCTAAGGCAAAAAAACACACATTTTCATAATAAGTAGCTTATACAATTAATAATAATAATATAATAATAATTAATAGATACATAATAATATAAATAATAATACCAATAAATAATAATAAGTTTAATAATAATAAATGTAAACAATTAAATGATAATAATAACTATTAATAATTAAGAAATATAATAATAACTCAATAATGAATCATTAATGAAGGACAGTCTGAGGATGAAATAAATACATAAGATTAATATATAATAATCAATCAATTAATAATAATAAATAATAATAATAAATAACTAGATACGATAAATTATCAAAGCAATTCAATCATTGACCTTAACAGCAGTATTCGGCATCGTCGGATAAATTGAGTATTAGCTGGCAGCCCAGTGATGCTATTGTGGTGGAGTCAGAGTGTTGTCCATGCGGAAGCCAGAAGTAAAAAAATAGCTTCGCGCTCGTCGAACAAATATTCTGATGTAAGCTGTAAATGTGATTGTACCGACGATATACGCGACCTCTCACTCCATACCTCAGACTCGTATTGGGCCTTGTTCAATAAAACATGTCGTATTAACTTTCTGGTCTGGGTGCGTAGTAGTATGTAGTTTATTGTTAGTAACAATCCCAAATTAACTCTTTTTTATTAAGCAAATGTATATATAACCTTATGTAATACATTACAATCTCAATCATATTACATTGTTCATTCTCGAGTTGTTCTAAACTTAAACTTGACTCTAATAAATATATATTAAAGTGTACAAAATATTAAACATTATATTTAGTACTTATTCCGCTATAGTCTATTTATTATATTATAATTTGATGCTCAGGTACAGCATACAAAAGGAGGCGAAGACCTCTCTAGAACAGCCTCGATTGGAGAGAGAAAGTAGTAGTTTTAGTTAAGTTAAGTTGTAATATTGAGTTAGTGAGTTACGAATATCTAGCCCACTAAAACATAGCACAGCTCAGGTAATAGTATCACACCTCACTTAGATCCCTATAATAAAAGCTAGTAACAATCTTATGAGTGTGTCGGTACTCAGCTTCACTCTCCTCTCTCTCTCCTCCAAGGGACACATTTTCATATTTTATTTTCTTTGTAAACATTAACTATAATATTTTATGGAGGTTACATCAGTTCTTTTAGCAACCTGGTGGAACATTTTACATCGGTGTGAACACTCTACATAATAAGTGTAATGTCAAAGCTTCTTCTACACAGTGTGTGAGCATAAATAGTAATTTTCTATTCTGATTAATAATTGCGAATTTTCTGATTGAAGGGAAATAAGTGAGAATATTGTATGCAATTTTCAAATATATAATTTATACGCTTGTTTAATTTGCTAAAATAAAATTTGGAAATGTTCATTATTGTATAATACATACTATTAAAATATATATACTCTGACCTAATAATTATTAATACGGCCCTTTTCTTATACGAGTCTCAAGATATGAAAATATTAATACTAAATTTAATATGAGTTAGTGATAAATTATTTACCGTGGTTATAGTAGTACATAATCAACATAGTGATCAATGAGTTATACCCGAATATACCGAGTGATCGCAATTGAGCACAACTGTTGATATCTTTGAATAGAGTCATGTTTATCATATTAGCGCGGTGGATTGTAATTTTTATATATCGTCGATGAAAATTTGACGAAGAAGATCAGACGATATGCAAAGTAAACACTACGGTACAGTTTGACTTACTATATATACTATAAGTGATATATATATAATATTAATATAGAGCACATAAACTATATAGATATAATAAGAGTAAATAATATATAGAGTATCGTTATGAATAAATATAGAGATAGGTATAGTAAGTAATAATGACTTTAGGTAATACAGAGCATAAGTATTCCATAATATAATAGACAATAAATATCTAATGTAATGATAAGCTCATTGAATTATATTGAACGCATAGCCGCTAAGATTCCACTTTGGAGGGTTGAAGTTGATTAAAATTCCATACTCTATCTTTATAGGTTCTTCAGAGTCTTGTAGCGACATTACATCCATGAAAAATGCATTTGACTTCGACACTTAGTAGAAATTATTTAACTATTGTAACTGTGAGATTAGTGATCATTTAAGCCCACAGTCTCTTGTGTATTTCAGGCGTTCTATTGGATCATGGCTTCCAAGACTTCTCCATGCTCAGAGAGAAAGTTGAACATGCGATCTGACTATTTGACGAAATTATATTGGTGTCCTTCTGACTGTACGTTATCGAATATAGATGTCAGAATAGCTTAGGAGTATTTGTTGATGTGGTGGTGAAGACATACCAGTTGGGTGCGTCATTGTTAGCAAG
>JABUQX010005610.1:0-12500 GCA_015478945.1 Trachelipus rathkii
CGAAAACTATCATCAAGAAAAACGATTAGATTCAAGATGATGAGTATGCTCCAATCTAGTTGGTGTGAACGACTATAAGGACAAAATGATTTCACCCACGCTTGAGTAATACTCTTGCAATGGAAAAGACTTGTCAATCTCGAACAGTCTTTAATTCGCCACCCATTAAAAAAGGAAAAAAATGAATATACAGAACCAACATCTCTACAAGTAAATCAATAACAGATTGACTGGAAGAATTTCTTAAGTCCAGTAGTGATGAAGGAACACACGCAGATGAGCAAAAGAAGTTTGGCAGTTGCAATAACTGAGAAAACTATTCACATATGAAAAGGACTAGATACAATCAAATGAACGATGACTACTCAAGTTGATGGAGTCGTTAATTTAAGCAAATGCAAATTGTATTGAAACACCACGGCTTAAGTAACACTTGGCAAGAGCGAGACCCTTGGCCTGTCCATCTCAACTAGTGTTCCTAAGGAGAGAGAGTATTTAGCTGCTGGGCTAATGATAAAGATGTAATACATGTGAATCCACAGACTGCTCGCAGCAAAAAGAGCAGAAAAATGATGTCTCTCTCAAGCAAACTCATTCCATAATTTGAAATGTAGTGCAAAAAGTATTATAATCCTGTAAAATTTCTTTCATTAAGGTGCGGAGGTTATGTCAAATACACGCAGGTTGATGCGGGTCCTATTTGAGTTGGTGTACCGCGCGTCCGGCACCCTGGTAACAATTATGTTAATAGATTGTGGATAAGAACAAAAATATTATAGCATTTAAATATAATAGGATAATATATTATAGTATGCTTTAGTATTGAGTTGTATGTATATAATGAATATTCTATTATTAATGATATTATAATATATGTATATTTATGTATAGCGCTATATATAAGATATATTTATATATATTATATTATAATTCTTATTATTTTATATATTTATATAGTATATAGTATATATTTATTTATATATTATATTATATATATATACATAGCTAATAAATTTAAAGAATATAGCTTTTGTACTATACTATGGGTTTGCCTTATGTATAAACATATATATATAATTATATATAATATTTACTTTTATAGATTATCATTGATGAATAATAATTGTATTAATGTTTAACTCATTATCCGCTTGATCCACTGCATTCCGCCAAGTCCAAGCAATACTTGGTGTCGCCGCATGTTTCACGAGTGATACATCTCATTGGTCTGTTATGATCACCAGCATACACCGGCATCCACGCCGATTTCCTATATCGCGAGGATGGCTGTAATATAAATGAATGAGTCACATTATTAATTACAATAAATATTATTATTAACCTATATATATATTATATATATTATATCACTATATATATATAATATATACTGATTTATAATTGATAAAATTAATATACATTGTATATTTATATTGTTAGTAATAGACATATAGTTGCTTGAATCACAATATAAGTTGATGATAATAAGTAATTAATACCTATGGTAGGTTGGATGGGTTTAGAACGCCACATAAAAAAAACGCCAATCGTTTTTGTGATTAAGGGCTCTATTGTTTTCTTTTTTAGTAATTACGCCTTGCAACTTATCAAATCAAACCTGCATAGCAAATACCTTTAATATTAAACTATATTTATTAATGATTGGTTCGCTTTATGACAATAGATTGATATGTTTTCGTCATTTTTCAATGAGAAGAGTAACTGAAGCAATAAAAATGTTTCTGCTGATTTTTTATTAATGTGTGAGAATGATTATAATATATATATATATATATATATCTAATATATATATAATACTTATATATAAGTATTATACTATATATTATATATATATATATATATATTATATATAGTATTAGTATATCACAGTAATTTTAATATTATTTACTATCATTGTATTTTAAGATAATTGATAAATTAACGCAGTATTGTTATAAAACATGGAATCTGTGTTTTCGTAGGCATTTTGGAGAGTTCATTATCAGTCCATGTAGTTGCTGGGTTCGTGAAAACATTGGTTAATAATAAATTCTCCATAGTGTGGAGTGTGTGGCACACAGCATCAACCAAGCTAGAGGGCAATGACTGTAAACTAAGTGATGCGGGTTAATATTTGGAAAAATATGAACATGGAGCTAGAAGAGCTTAATCCACCACTCAAACAGACAAGATTTTAACTATATGTATATATATAATATGTCTAATGTCTACGACATGTGGAATAATAAAGAACTTTTTTATTTTTCGTAATATTTTTCCTCAAGATAATCAGACCGCAGTACTTAGAGGATGAGTTTCAAAAGCAATGTAATTTATGGAAAATGAGTATCCTGTGAACTTGATGTCCATTTTGTATAAATTTAAGAGCAAATTCTCTCCATTTCATAAAAGTTACCTATTTGATGAATAAATTATTGAATTAGACTACAAATATACTATTTATTATATATATTATACTTCAATATATATATTATAACATTTGTTACAGTATTCAGCATATATTTAATTAGTCTTAGTAATTATAGATCATTATTATTATTATGTAAATATAAAAAATACTTAAATTATTTTTATTAAAAGCATTACTATTATATTTATTGTATATATATATATATTACTTAGAATATAATATATATATAAATATTAGTAATTAACTATATACTGACAACATAAAACCTATATTATATATAATATACTAAATTAGATCAATATATAAGTATCACAAGATTATATATATAAAGTTACATGGTATTAAGGAACGCGCATCCGCGAGTGCCCAGGGCCAGCATACCGCGATGGCCGCGCGCCGAGGATGCTAAACTAAGATTGGACATCTTGAGTCATCTAACTAGAATATATTTAAGATTAGTAATATATATATTAACTTATATATATAACTTGCTCATTATTTTATAAGTATAGGTATTATTAGTAATAAATATAATAACTAGTATATATATATGATATATAATTTGTAATATATATAAGTTATAACTATATAAACTAAAGATAAGAATAAAGTATAATAAATTATTTAGATTTATATATTTATATTATTTATGTAGGGTTGATGTGGTTTATAATCATGGTTTATAAACGCAACATAAAAACCAATGGTTTTAACTATTAAAATTAAATTATGATAAAATAATTTAAAAAATATATTATTAAATGTATTTTTCTTATATGTCATTATTGATATGGTTTTTCATTGTTTTTTAATCTGAATGTTTATTGATGGTATACTAGAGAGTAACTGAAAGGACACTAAACAATGTTTCCTGCCTTGAATTTTTTATTATTGTGAGAATGATTATAATATATATATTAATATTATTTTATATATATTCAGTATATAAAATTATATATATATATAAAAGTGATATATATATATAGTATTTATACTATATATATTATATACTATATATATATAATATATATATATAACAATATACATATATATATATTATTATAATATAATATATATATAATAGTATATATATATATATAGTAATCATATAATATATAATATATATATTAAATAATATATATATATATATATATATTTATATATGTAAAATTTAACATATTTAAAAACATGAATCTTGTTTCGAGACTTGGGAATTCATTTTCTACCCCATCGATGCCACATTTCGAAAAGTTTATAATAAAACTCATGTGTGGAGTGTGTGGCCACAGCATTAACCAAGCTAGAAGGCAATGACTGTAAACTAAGTGATGCTGTTTATATTTGGAAAATATGAACATGGACTAGAACAGCTTAATCCACTACTCAACAGACAAGATTTAGCAAAAGTAAAAAGGAGGTATCATCAGGCAGAAACAGAAGCTCACTTATTTTTCGTATATTTTTAATCCAAGATATCAGACCGCAGTACTTCCAGAGGATGAGTATTCAAAAGCAATGGAATTTATGGAAAATGAGTATCCTGAACTGATGTCCATTTGTATAAATTTAAGAGCAAAATTCTCCTCCATTTCATAAAGTTACCTATTTGATGAGTCCTGTTGTCAGCAGTGACTTCTTTATCTTGGTACAGATCTCTCAAAGAAAAATTAGAGGAGAAGGTTTTATATAAAATAGTAAGCATATTGTCAACAACTTCTCAAATGCTTATGTTGAAAGGGTATTTTCAACTTTCAGAGCTTGTGCACAGCAACATTAGAAATAGGTTGGCAACAGCTAAAGCAGAGAAATAGTTTTTTTTTTAGTATAAAATTTTTAATAATAATTCAGTTTCGACTTTTAATGATGAAATATCTCTACTTCTCCATTCTCTTACCATCTCTCTCTACGTCTCTCTCTCTCTCCATCATCTTCTCTCTGCATCTCTCTCTTTCACTCTGCTTCATCTCTTCATCTCTACCTCGGTCTCTCTCAACGTCTCCATCTCTCTCTCTCCCTCTCTTCTTCTCTCTCTCTCTCGGTCTCCTCTCTTCACTCGTCTCTCACCATCACTCAACCTCTTCTCTCTCTCTCGCTCTCTTCTCTCTCGTCTCTCTCTTTCTCCCTCTTATATCTCTTTCTCGCTTTCTTTCTTTCTTCTATTTTCTTTCACTTTCTTTCTTTCCTTTCTTTACTCTCTCTCTCTCTCTCTCTCTCTCTCTCTCTCTCTTCCTCTCTCTCTCTCATTCTTCATCTCTCTGCTCTCTGCTCATCTCTCTCTCTCTCTCTCTTCTTCTCTCCTCTCTCTCTCTCTCTCTCTTCTCTCTCTCTCCTCACCTCTCTCTCTCTCTCTGCAGCTCTCTCTCTCTCTCTCTCCTCTCTCTTCTCTCTCTCTCACTCTCTCTGCTATCTCTCTCCTTCTACTTCTTCTCTCTCTCTTCTCTCTCTCTCTTTCTTTCTTCTTTTCTTTCTTTCTCCTCTTTCTCTCTCTCTCTCTCTCTCTCTCTCTCTCTTCTCTCCTCCTCCTCCTCTCTCTCTACCTCTCCTTCTCTCCTCTCTCTCTCTCCTTTCTGCTCTCTCTGTACTTATATTATATATATTTATACCTATATATATATTATTATTAATTTATACATTATATACATATATTTCAATATTCAAAATTATTATTAGTTTAAAGGGAAAAATTATCTACTCGTAGTTATTGTATATATATTATAATATTATATTTCTATTATATATATATATATATTATATCTATATATATATATATATACTTTATATTATACCTATATTATATTACCTGTTAAAATATCTCCCTTATATCTATATATATAATATATATATATGTATATATACTATATATATATGTTTGTATTTTTATATTAGTATATACTAATATATACTTAAGCTGTTAGCTCTATTATTATATTTTATTCATATGAGTATATATTATGGTAACCTATAATATATATATATATATCATATAATATACCTATATATTATATATATATATATAATTCTATATAATATAATGACATTTTATAATATTACTATATATTATATATATATTATATATATATATATATATATATATATTTATATATATATATATATACATACAGTATAGTATATATATATATATACTATATATATATATATATATTATATATACTACTATATATATATATATACGTATATATACTATCATAATGTATATATAGGTCTATATATATATATATATATAATATTCCTAGTATTCAAATATAAAGGTAAATTAAGAATGTCATGGTCTTTATATTCAATAGGTTAATTATGAATAAACCTTTTCTTTATGAAATTTCTTTTTTTTTTTTTTTTTTTTTTGGTAAAATATATTCTGCATTACGGATTGCGGATGCGGATAGCGGATGCGGATCTTAGAGAGGATGAAGATGCGGATGCGGATCTTAAAAGGACGATGAGGATGCGGATGCGGATGCGGATGCGGATGTTTACTCATTGAGTTTGAATTAAAAATTATATATATTATATAATACTATATATATATATATATATATACTAATACTATATATATTATATATATATATATATATACTATATATATATATATCTATATATATATATATATATATATATATATTATATATGGATTTATATATATAATTAATTAATATAACCTATATCATATATATATATATATGATTTATAACTATAATATCATACCTATATTAATATAATTATAAATTTCAGGATAATACTATTCATTATTAATTTTATATATCTAGTATATATATATATAGTTATATATATGTATATCTAGTCAGCTATATATATATATATATATATATTTCAATTTATATATATATATATATACTATATATATATTATATATATATATATAATATATATTTAGGCACAGATCTTCTTATATGCTATTTGAAAAGTTTATGTTATATTCTCAAAAGGTTAATAATTTCATAACCAGTTTACAGTTATCAATCCATTAGAAATTTAAGAAATCTAAAGAGGTTAAATCATGATAGGAACATACGTCGCTAGCACATGACATACTGAAAAAAGGAGTGTTTTTTGCCGATTAAATCTATTAAAACGCATTAAAAACTACCATTAAAACCATCAAAAATAGCATAAAACCCATAAAAATCCAAAAAAAAAACATTGTTTATTTGGTTTTACATTTAAAACCAATGGTCTTTTTTTTTTTTAAACATGGTTTTTCCAAACCTATATATATATATAATTATAGTATATATTATATATATATTTATATATACTACATATAATATATATATATTATATTTATAATAACATCACTATATATAATAAATCATATTCCTCACCATCTCCTACATAACTGTTGGGGTGAGTGTCAGTATGCAGGATGCTAGAAAGACTAAAATAGATGTGAGCTTGTGTCCGAGGGCTGCTATCAGATGTTGAAAGCCTTTAAGAAATGTTTCCTATACACTACTCTCCTCCAAGTCACCTATCTTGAGTTAAACTATTTCCTTCGTCAAACTAATGACGCCTTTGCTGGTATTAGTCCTTCTACTCCAGCCCAGTAATCTACATATTGGGTTTGCCAGTTTTTACTATTACCCTAATACCACCAGACTCATAAAAACGTGCTATAGTCCAGTAATCCGATCGATCTCTCATGTTCTAAGCAATTGCCAATGTCACATCTTCAATATTCCTTTATTCGCTCTTTCTACCAGGCTTACTTATACATATATTATATATATATATATATTAATGACTATTTTATTAACTATATATATATATATATATATAGTATATAGTATATATATATATATATATCGGTATAAAGTATATATATCATATATATATTATATCTACGCCCATATATAAATATATATAATATATATATATTATATATATAATATATATATATATATATATATTATATATATATATATATTTATATATATATATATATATATATATATATATATATATATATATATATATATTAATGATATTTCCTTTTCAAGAAGGAATTAATTACGAGGTTGATAAGATTTCGAGTCAAGTAATTATTGCAGTTTGCAATTAATTTTGTTTTCTAATAACATACAATCAGTGAAGGATTTCAACAACTTCAGCACTGTAATTATAAATTATTATGGTTTACTAAAAGGATAATATAATTAAATAAATGGTTAATATCAAAGTAAGAGAAAGAAATATATATGTACTACTTTTCTTTCATCGCATTTGTATGTATCGCTTGATTTCAAATGTCATTTTATCTAACGCAAATGAACGTTTGACTTTTATTAATGTTTTCAGTGTATTTTAACTAATGAGAGAAAATAAAATAAGAATATTCCACAACGGTTTGATGTTTCTTTTGAAAATAAACTAGTGGGCATTAAAATATTGTGCAAAAGAATTCATAGAAGAGTAATGTTTTAGAAACAATATATACAAAACGAAGCATATCGACGTTAACTTCTTCCAATTAGGAGACGATATTTTCAAATTAAATAACGTAATTCAGATAAATAGATACAACCTTAAAACCACACTTTTATTATATCATGGTTTTATCATTAAAATAAAATTTTCCAGCAGTCACTCACCAACCAGAAATAAACTTCTTGAGCCTATGATGATAAATGTTCCACATTCTCAAATCAGAGATCAATATATATATATATATATATATATATATATAATATATATATATATAATATATTTTTTAAAATATATATATATATATATATATATATATATATATATATATATATATATATATATATATATTATATATATATATATATATATATCTTATATAAGAAATAAATATATATATATATATATATATATATATATATATATAATAAATAAATAAATATATATATATATATATATATATATATATATATATATAGTATATATATATATATATATATATAATATAAATAATAAATATATACAATATATTATATTATATATAATATATATATATATATATATATATTATATATATATAATATATATATATATATAATATATATATAATATATATATATATATTATATACTATAATATATATATAAGCATCCAGGCTTGGGTTCGTAGTACTTTATGTCAAGTAGCGGAGTACACTAGTACTCTAGAATTGTCTAGTATAAACTACTATGTGGAAATTTGTTTCAAGTACAAGTGAAGCTACATCGGTACCCTTATATATAGCTTGATCAAATAATTAAAATTAACTAACCAACCATTGTCATTAATAATAATTTGTCATTTTTTTAAAATCTGTTCAGTCTTGAGTGTTCCACTATGTAGACAAGGTAATTATTTGTTAATTTATTTTATTGGTGCAAATATTTTTTATTTTTTGTAAATTTAACTTTAAATATAGTATTTTAAATTTTTAAATCATGTAAGTATTTTTATAAAATTTTAACTTAACTTTACTAATGTTTTAACTTTTTTTTAGCCTTGAAAATGGAAAAGGATATTTCCGAAACGTCGGCCTATAGTAATAAAAAATGAACTTCGTATTCTGGGTTTTCCTTTATTAATTTATAATTAAAACAGAAAATAAGAATATAAAGTTTATATAATATTATATATATATATATTATATATTAATTCACTATTAGATAATTATACTTATATATATATATACCCTTCACTATTATATTTATATATATACTATTATTATTAATATATTAATTATTACATATATATATAATATATATATATTTATATTATATATATTCCGTCGAAAGAGATAGGAAAGTTATGAGGTGTTCTTAGAGAGGGAGATTGTAGAAGTTGCGTTTTTTTAAGAATTGATATTTCTTACAAGGTGATGACGAATCTAGTCCGTGATATTTTGTCCAAGATTCAGCGGAGAATAGAACTGGAAAAGGTTAAAACGAGGGTATCTAGATGGTACACAGGGGGAGGTCAAATTGAAATTAGTTGAGAAGTGAGGGTCGTATGTCTCATCGCATATTGTAGCTTGGATACGAATTTAGTATTGTGCAGGTGAGAAGATCATTAATGAAAATGCAGGAATATTTATAGTAGGGAGACAAGAAAAGGCCCTGGAAGGACAGCCAAGTATTGAAAGAAACACAGACTGAACGGAAGTCGCCCCACTCAAGCAACAGCCGTATTATGTTGAGCGATTTAAAAGGGAAGCTAGACATAAGTAGCAAAAGAAGGAGGAACCCAAATGCCGAGGGAGATTGGCAGAGCATTGATGAGTGCCATACCCGGGTCAAAGGGTTAATTGGATTATGTTCAAGCGCCAAAACGCACGTCTCCCGGTAGTGCTAAAAGCGGCCAACCTAATCTGTAATAGGAATGTATTCACCAGCAGACTTGAGCGCCGAAAAACTGTACTGGGATCGAGAAAGAAGGGGAATGAGATTCCAGATGTCTAAGAAGTGAGATTTGAGAAGGGTTTTTCAAAGATCTTAGATAGATACAAAGTTAGAGCTTTGGGCGATAGTTTAGAAGGGATGCAGAGCGCGCCCTTCCCTTTTCCGGAATAGGTTTGGTTAATATGCGCTAGTATTGAGGACTCAGGGTAGAACTATCAGTTGAACGAGGGGCGAGGTCAGCACGGAAGCACATCCTCAAATGCGACTCGGGGAGGAAATGCCATCCGGGGCCACACACGCCTTTCCTTTACGTTTATACGACTTCGAAGACCCAATCTTGACCCGATCAAATTGTACTCGGGCCAAAGGAGGCATCAGGAACTGCCAGAGGAGAAAGAGAGGAATATATCTATTATACTTATTTGAGTATATTTTTTACGATTATTATTTTATTTATTTTTATATTATAAGGTTATAATATATACTTTTAGGACAATATATATATATGAGATATTTTCTACTATTTACTATCTAGTATAGAGATATTATTTAGTACTAGGTTTATATATTTTTGTTATAGATATATATAATACATAAACATATATTATATATATATAGTTATATATCTATATATATATAGTATATAATATACTATTCCTTTGTATGGATGTAAGTGGGGTAGTGAGTGAGCATTATCTATCATACTATACGTATGAGTAGATACTATATATCTATATATATATACCGGTATATATATATATATATAGTATATTTATACTATATATATACTACTATTGTTTATAGGGTATTGTTTATAATATCTACTACTAAGTTTTAATATATGTATACGTATGTGGCCGTTATATCTAGTATAGATCTATATTAGTGATTTCCGGACCGATGTCAAAGATTGACTGTTGCGGAATAGCGGATGCGGATTAGCGGGATGACTGATCTTAGAGACGCGATGAGAGGGAATGCGGATGGCGGCATGCGGATGTTTACTATTTGTGAAGTAGAATAAAAATTATAGTGAGCACAATATATATATATATATATATATATCAAATATAGTGAAGGGGGGTAAGTAATACTGATAGTAAATATAATGATAATAAGTATAATTGGCTATAGTATTCTATTATAGTTATATATTACTATATTGGTTATACTCATTATATATATTATGTTGATAGGTTATTGCATGATTCTAGAATATTATATATTTATATTTATATTATACCTTATATATATATATATAAAGAGGATATTATATATATATATATAAATATATATATATACTAGGTTATATATTATTATATATATATACTACTCGTATTTATTAATAATATATTATTATAATATTTAATATTATATATATTATAATATAATGGTATGGTTAGTATTTTGTGATGGATATGACATTGTTGATTTAGTATATAATACCGACTATATATAACCTTAGCCGAGCCGTATCGTTACTCATTAGTTACGGTATTTGTTATATATATATTATTAGTTCCGATTTCCATACTAAGTACTATACTATATATATCGGTATAGATCTGTTATATATTTATATTAGTAATATAACTCATCACTTCTATATATTTCTTACTTACTTCTTTACTTCAGCTCCCCAGGCAGGCATTATCTGCCTGACAGTTGTGGGGTGTCATTGTCCCTCGCCCTCTCTCATCTCTACTCTTCGAAGTCCTCCACTTCTATTCCATGATGTTCGGGAGTTACTGCTCTCAGTACCTCTCTGTGTGATACTTTCATATCTCCATCGTTCTTCTGCGGCTCCCCCTTGATCTTCCTTGCCTCCGGCTCCAACTCCATGACCCTCTTAGCACTCTCTCCTCACCCAATCACCCCTACTAGATGTCCGGGCACCTTAGTGTGTGCCTTCATTTATTTATTTCTACACTCGCAGCGTAACCGCCTGTTTATCTCATGCGTATATGTTCTATTTTCACTCTAGTGCTCTTCTGCTTTCTGTCCAGCCATTCCCTCAACAGGCCTCCATCTCCGCGCTTGTATTCTGCTTCTTGTGAATACGTTGGTCGTCCAACTCTCCGCACCATGCATCATAACATCAATATCGGGAGTCAAACCATTTCTCACCAAAATGATTTTTTCACCTGCAGGGGCACATTCTGATTCTATCACAATAGGATGTACGTCACCCGTATCTTTTCCCTTCATTTCGGCGTATATTTCCGCAACTTCCATTATTTCCGAACACACACTTTCTAAGTACAACTTTTAACCTCTTTTCATGTTGGGGCGCATCTATTCTGGAGAGTTCTAACCGCTTTTCTACTTCTTCTCTCTCTATTTATTCTCACATAACACCCATCTTCTCCCTCTATTGATCATATTTACTACCAGGCTCTGCACCCTCGATCGTAAACATCACCATCTCCACCTTTCCAGTCCCTCAGTGCCATTTGTTTCCTTTCCTCACGCTCCAGAAAGAATATATCGTCGAACGTACTCGCCATAAATTTACTCTTATTTCCTACCCCATTCTCGTTTTTCATATCTGACATCTGCTTTACCAGAGGGATTATCCATAACTCGATGTAAATATGCAATAAACAAGAGGAGCGATAAACTTTTCTGTGCTCTTGTTTGACTTCAAACCAACTTTTATTTTCATGTTAATACAA
>JABUQX010005610.1:15000-19590 GCA_015478945.1 Trachelipus rathkii
CAGAAATAGGAGATTTTATTTATTTTAAATTAAATTTGTAGTTTCATAAAGTCGAATTTGTGTACTTTTTATTATATCCTAAATGAGATTTTTATTTTTCATTTTCAAAATTATTTTATCTTTTATAGTTAAATTATTTTTTCATGAGATATTTATTAAGTTAAATAAAAACTATAATAATACCATAGACTTAATGCACGGAAGGCTGTCGTGAGTAGTAAGGGGTTCACCTCCAAAATGTTGCAACTGGATGTTGCAAATTTTGCAAATCAACATTTTGCAACATTTGTTTTTTGACGTTTGATACGTCAAAGTTAGGGTTAGTAAGATTGGTGAGACCGATTTTAAGGTTTAGAAGACCGTTTTCTTAGTTTTTAACCTGCACTTAGTGGGTTTAACCCCCAAAAGAGGGGGTTTAGTTCCTAAAAGGTTTTAAATGATTGATAGATCATTTCTGATAGTTACATTCGATTTATCGAGGTATTTTACCCCTAAATCGGTTTTTAAATCGTCTTTCTACCTGCTCTGGTTGCCTTAATTCATTGAAAAAGAAAATCGAAAAAAAATCATTACTATTATTTAACATTCAATTAATCGCTGCAGTAATAGTTACAAATGTCAGGGTGTTAGATTTGGACCGTTTTACGGTCCAAATCTGGCAATCTTCGCTACGTTTAAGCCTTCTTAGCTCTTTTTTGGCTGTGTTAGCTACTTTTCGGAATACTTAGTATTTCATTGAAAAATGTTGCAATTGCAACCTTTTCAACATAGGTTTTTCATCGATTTAGGTATGTATGTACGGGTAATCAAGGTTTCCGAGTTGATTCCCAGTTTCCCCGAGTCGAGTCGATAACCAGAATTGGTGTTTATCACGTCCAAATCTGGCTGCCTTAGCGTATTTTATTGGGTATTAAGTTGAGGTATCCGCTTCAAACTTGGCTATCGTACTGTTGATGAGGTTAATTTTCGTAGGGCCCCCTTTAGGTGGGTGCTGAGACCCAAAACCTTGTAAACGCTCTTAGAAGGATGAAATTTGGTGAGTACATAGGAGAGAGTAAATGAAATAGAGTACTGAGGTTAAGTTAAGTACCGACTCAAGTGAGTCGGTTCCTGTGATGTTTGGTACCAAAATAGAAAACAAGTACTTAACACCCTAATATTGGTGTCCTTATTCATGTTTCCAGCGGAGTAGATATCCTTTTTGAGGGTTTCAGAACACTTAAATGAGCCTGAGGAACCCCCTGGAGTGGGGTCCCCCTGAAAAAAAAGCACAGAGTGCATGAGGAGGAGATGAAGGAAAAAAAAAAGAGAAGAAGAAGTCTCATATGCCGGAGCACCTGAGTCATAGTATGCACCGGTGCTGGAGCCAGAGGCGGAGCCGGTGCTGGAGCTAGATGAAGATGACTGACGGAATAAGAAGAAGGAAAAAGAAGAAGTCTCATATGCCAGAGCAGATGAGTGTTTGTAGGTGTAGGTACCCACACCGGTGCGTTGCCGGTGCGGAGCCTAGTTGATAAACATATTAACACCATAATATTGGGGTCCTTATATATGTTTATAAGGACATAGATTTCATTTTTGAATGTTTCAGAACTCTCAAAGGGGTCAGAAAAACCCTTTGAGGGGGACCCAACTGGGAAGCATAGAATGCACTACAGAGGAAGACGAAGGAAGATTAAGAAAGGAAACAAGAAGAAGGAATAAGAAGTCTCATATGACGGAGCAAATGAGACATAACTGGAGCATTGAGGCGGAGCCGGTGCTGGAGCAGGTGCCAGAAGAAAAACACAGAAAGTATGGCTGAAAAACAATTGCACAGAATGCATAAGAGAATGCAGAATGATGAAGGACGATGAGGATGATTCCAAAGGAATCAGAAATGGCAATGTCCCCATTTGAGATGTGAACCGAACCCCAAAACGGGTGTATAGAGTTAGATTAGAGCTGAAAAGAGATACGAGATTGAGTACTGCAGGGTTTGAAACAAAATTTGCATTCGACTTGTGAAATGTGTGTAATATAAACCCATGTACAAAGATGTGTGTAAGCAGAGTTCGTATACATAGAGTTCTACATTTTATTTCAAACTGATACATTTTATTTATAGAAAACCTGTTTCATTATTAAAGTTTTTGAAAAAGATTTTTTGTTCTTGTGAAAAGTTGTTAATTTAAAAAAAAAAAACATGCTCTTTACCGACCCATAATCGGTAAAGCAGTAGCGCAAGCAGCCACTAGGGGCCTACCTCTCTCTCCCGGCTATGCTCTATTATTTTACTACTTTACTACTTCAAGTCCTATCTGAACACACATTTTATGAAAATAACTTAATAATAATAATAATAATAATAATAATAATAATAATAATAATAATAATAATAATAATAATAATAATAATAATAATAATAATAATAATAATATTAGTATTAGTTGCAGCGAAGGAGAACATGTATAGGAGATAGAGTTTTGCTGTGCGGAGCCAGAAGCAAAACTTGCTTTTGACTTGCACAACGTATGTTACATCAAACATTAGGCAAGAATGGATCCAGGGATCGAATATTCCATGGTCTTATTCGTATAACAGTTATAGCTTTGGTGGTGGTAGTAGTAGTATTTGTTGCAGTAGTAGTAGTAGTAGTATTAGTACGTATTAGTCTGTATGCTGTACATAAACTATTATATATCTTAGCATGATGTAACAATTTATTAATTTCTTTAATCTTCATCTTTCACCGAGCATATTCACGCACCAGAACTTATATTAAAACTAATCATTCTATCAATAAATCCCTTATTCTTAAATCGTCTCAATGAATGACGAGACTGCATAAGAGGCTGTGATTGGTTCATTACGTCCAATCACAGTTACGGATGGTGAATAAACATTTGATAAAAGGTATATGCACAAAGGCTACAATATTTTCAGTTTCATACTATGTGTTCGTGCATAAAGATGGCTCTCAATAGTTGATGATAGGTAATTATTATATACTGTTATTTCTATTTACAGCCGGTATTGTTTGATGCTATTTATTATTCGCACATACACGCGCCCAAACACACACACATTATTATTAATATATTATTACATAACTGTTTAACATAGAATATACTAGCAAAAATTTGATCAATGTTTCACTTAAACATATGTTTTACGAAGACACTTTTAATATGTATTACAAAACATTGTGCAATAGTAATTTAAGCTCCAAAGCATGAGAATAATTTTCCACACAGCAAATGAAGGAGTCGTTGTCTGAGATGGAATATATATATAATTATATATATATATATATATATATATATATATATATATATATATATATATATATATATATATATATATATATATATATATATATATATATATATATATATATATATATGTATATATATATATATATATATATAGTAGTATTAGTAACACCGATTGATTTTTATTATTAATAAATGTATGTTCCATTTTCTATTCCATCATACATATTTATATTTCATTTTACACTTTTTCTAAACTTTGTACGTGGACTTAAATAAATATATTTTAAATTGTCACATTTAAGAGATGTGGCGCTATTTCCTTTTCTACACTTCTAATATTTTTCTTTTCAAAGAGACACATTTTTATTTCATTTTTAAACATTAACAATAATATTTCGAGTACCCAGTTTTTTTTAACCTGAAATATTTATATTTTCTAATCTTTCCTTTTGTAAACTTAAACTATTATATTTTTATTTTGCTTAAAGTTTTACTAAATTTTAGTAAAAATATCAATTAATCCATAGATCAATGGATCATTCTCTAATAATCCACATATACCAGACCTTCCCAATTCACTGTTATCCATTGATTAAACGATTATCATCATGATTCAGTGATTAAAGTCCTAATTAAACCTAATTATTTGGGCAACTTAACATAAAAATTTGCACCATTTATTAACATTACATCAAATTGTTAAAAACATTTTATGTTTATACCAATTTTTTTTTTACTCTTGTCTATTAAAAATATCAACTATGTGATTAAAATCCTATTTAAGTATCAATGAAACACAAACGTACATAAAAATAATTTCTTTTGTATGGTTACAACATAAATTTTAGTCTTTTAATGTTTTTAACGTATCTATCATACCTTACATACGAATAAATTCTTAGCATTAACAAAATTAAAGTGCCTAATATCTGTAAATAGCTATCATTACCTTACAAAACTTAAACTATTTCCCCTTTTCCAACATTTTTCTAACAAATCAGTGTTAATTTTACATTATCATGTAATATTTAACAAAACTTAACAAAAATTTAAAATAGTCTAACATAACTATCACAATGACCAACAAAGTTATTTCATAAGTTTTACTTTAAAAACAAAGCGATGTTGCCAAATCATCGGTACAGCCGCTATTCCCAAATTTCACTAGTTTAGAATGAAATGCTATTATGAACAAGGATGCGTCATTATAGATCCAAATAACATATCATGACCCTGTCTAACCTAATAAGGTAACTTTACATATCGTAATAACGTTTCACGAAGCAAATGCGAAACGGTTAAACACCCAAATTGATCTGAACGAAGTACACTG
>JABUQX010005611.1:0-11004 GCA_015478945.1 Trachelipus rathkii
TTGTTTGAACGAATCGAAGTATGTGCTGAACAATACACTTCGACTCTTGGGGGCAGTTTGCTCCTGATGATGCATCATTGTCAAGTATTACACTTTAGATGGCATTCTTTTTTTAAGGTAAACTCTTACCACTTATCTTTCCTATTTCTGTTGAGTGTGCAAGCCTTTTTTATTGGATTTGCCCGGAGACTAGGCAACAGATTTTTGTTTTTTCTATTATACAATGTAGGTTTGCTGACGTATGAAGGATGCCAGGCATTATTAAGAGGCCAGCTGCATTGCAGCAAAATAATAGTCACGCGATCCTTTGCCTGCTTTGAGTGGGCCTCGCTTTCATTTTAGAAAGGTGTTTGTGCGATCTGGATTTTTTTTTTCTTCAGAAAAGCCATATTTCATCAGCATTGAAAACTTGTTCAGGCAGGTACCCTTCGTCTTCAAGTAATATAAAATTCATCTGAATAAAGTTTTGCTGCTTCATTTATTGCGGACTCGTTTTCGATTCATTTTCAGCTAATTTTAATTGCTAGTCGGTTTTTAACAAGTATCATCTTCGCGACGGCTTGTTTTTTGATGCTTAAGATTGCCTGTTGACTGCGTTCTAATTTTTTTTTTTTTTTAATTGTTTGGTAGTTTATTGCCTCGCTTCAACAGTTTTACATGCATACAGTTTTATGAGAGCCGCTCTAATAAATTAAATTTTTTTCTCGCTTAATACCTAAGTTACTATAACTTTGTTGTGGTCGAGTGTTTTGTTTTTCTCCGTTGATATATTTATAAAAATCCCCTTTTTTCCAAATTTGTTTGTTAATATTTCCAGGAATAGAAGTCATTATAAAACGTATCAATTGTACTGATCTGAGTCAGAGTGATTCCTATTGCTCCGTAAAATAAATTTTATTCCGTTTTCTTTTCATTTTAAAGTTTTTAATAACTTAAAATTTTAGTTTCTCTTTTATTCATTTTACTCCAATTTTTATCTTTTTAAATTAACATTTTTAGTGATACAGATTTTATTTTATTTTGTAATTTTATGATTTCTTTATTCTTTTATTTTAAATTAAGCAAGCCAGCGTTCTATAAGATAGCGCTGTACGAGGTTCTGTTTTATATATTATATATATAATATATACTATATATAATTTAAATATTATATTAATTTATATATATTTTATATATATTATATTATTATATTATATATATTATTATAATATTATTATATTTATTTATATATAATTATTTAATTTAATAATTATATTAATTATAAATTATATTATAATATATATATATGGAATGAGAACAAATAATATGATTCATAAAAATAATATAGATATCTTCCTTTTGATAATTTTATAATGCAGTTTTTTTGGGCGGCATTTATGAAATGGGCAAATGCCCATTTTATAATCCTGCACGCATTTCCGCGTACTATGAATAATATATAATAAAAAATAAATAATGATGTATCTAGAAGAGATTATATAATTAATATAATTAATTTAATATTATTAATATATATTAAATATATATTATAATTTTTATATAATAATATATAATAAATAATATAAAATAATATAATATATTATATAATAATATAATAATATAATATAAATATAATAATTATAATATAATAATATAATATCACTTATAATTTATACGATAATATGATATAATAATATAATATAATAATATAATAATAACTATAATATTTTAAAAATAAATAAAATACTATACTTTTATAATTAAATTTTAATTTAATATAATTAATATAAAAATAAGTAATTATATATTTAATAATATTAATATTATAATAATAATATAATAATATATTATAATAATAATAATATAATAAATTTATATAATATAATAATATAAAATATATATATAATAATTTAATATAAATATATAATATATATTATATTTTAATAATAATGTATGATAATAAAAATAATATAATTAATATATAATAATATATATTAATATATATATAATAATTAATATATATAATAATAATAAATTAATAGATCATAATATTTAAAAAGAGATAAATTTCAATATGAACTTTTCTTTTCAAAAACAATCCTCAATGAAATTACTGTTTGTCTGCCAATCTGTCTGTCTTGACTGTCTGTCCTTTCTGTCTGTCTGTTTGTCTTGTTGTCTGTTGTGTTCTGTCTGTATTTGTCTGTCTGTCTGTTGTTGTTTGCCTGTTTGTCTCCCTGTATATCTATCTGCTTGTCTGTCAGATTATTTATTTGTGTGTTTCTATTTCTATATAATACTGTCAATGTTTGTGACTTCTTGTCTGTTTTTGTGTCTGTTGTCTATCTGTCCTGCCTTTGTCTCCTGTATGTCTTCTGTTTTGTCTGTTTCTATTGTCTTATTGTCTTCTGCTTGTTGTTCTGTCTGTTCTCACGAAATCAGTTTTCATTATTAGTTCTCTAGTCTGTCTGTCTTCTTGCCTGTTTGTCTCTTTGTCTATCTGTTTGTCTGTATGTCTACTGTCTTATTGTCTCTGTCTCTTTTGTCTTTGTCTCTCTTGCTTTGTTGTCTGTATGTTGTTTGTTGTAACTGACGAAGGTCGAAGATATTTCTATGTCTTTCTGTCTGATTGTCTATCTGTTTATTTGTCTGTCTGTCTTGTTTGTTTATCTGTTTGTCTGTGTGTTTGTCTGTTGTCTTGTTTGTTTGTCTGTTGTCTGTCTGTCTTGCTTTTGTTCTTTATTTAATTTTGTCTGATTTGATTTGTATTTGTGTCTGTCGTCTTTGTTTGTCTGTCTGTCTGTTTAAGTCTGTCTGTTTTTGTCTGTATTTTTCTGCTTATATTTCCGTATTTCTACTGTCTCATATCATTTCCGTCGGTTTTGTCTGTATGTCTTATCTGTCTTATTTGTCTTCTGTCTCTGTTTCTGTCTGTCTGTCTGTTGTTTGTCTGTTTTTTTGTTTGTCTGTCTGTCTGTCTGTTTGCTGTTTGTCTCCTGTGTTATTGTTTGTCTGTAGTCTATTGTCTTATTTCTGTCTTCTTGTTTGTCGGTTGTTCTGTTTGGTCTGTGTTTCTTGCTGTCTGTTGTCTGTATGTTTGTCTGTCGTCTGTCTGTCTTGCTTTTGTCCCTTATGTCTATTGTTTGTCTGTATGTTATCTTCTATTTGTCTTTGTCTCTGTGTCTGTCTGTTCTCTGCCTGTCTGTCCATTTGATAACTATCAACCATTTTTCTTATTGTTAGTCTTTCTTTATAATCAGTTTATTCATCGTCTTCTTGGTTTGAACATTTTCTTGATGAAGTTGTTCTTTGCTGTTTCTGTTGTATTTGTTTCTGTCTGTCTGTCTGTTTGCTTTTTCTCGCTGTATGTTATCTGTTGGTCTGTTATGTTATTGTTATTTGTCTGTCGTTGTTTGTTTCTGTCTCTCTGCTGTCTGTCTTTGTATTTTCTGTCTGTTGTCGTCCTGTCTGCTGTTTGTTCCTGATGTCTATTTTGTCTTATGTTATGTCTTTTTGTCTTCTGTTCTGTTTGTTGTTGTCTCTTTTGCCTGTCTGTCTGTCTGTAGTTGTTTGTTGTTGTACTGCTGTTATTTTTCCTGTTGTTATTGTTGTCTTTATTATCTGTTTATTTGTCTTCTGTTCTGTTTGTCTGTCTGTTCTCTTGCTGTCTGTCTTCCTGTTGTTTGTCTGTTGTCTGTTTCTGTCTTGCTTTTGTCTCCCTGTATGCTCTGTTGTGCGTATGTCTATCTTCTTTTTGTGTCTGTCTCTCTTGCTGTTGTCTGTCTGTATGTTGTCTGTCTGTTGTCTGTTGTCTTGCTGTTTGTTCCTGATGTCTATCTGTTTTGTGTATGCTATTGTCTTTTGTCTGCTGTTCTGTTGTCTGTCTGTCTCTTTGTGTCTGTCTGCTGTGTTTGTCTTTCTGTCTGTCTGTCTGTTGCTTGTCTCCCTGTATGTCTATCTGTTTGTCTGTATGTCTGTCTGTCTGTTTGTCTGTCTCTGTTTGTCTGTCTGTCTTCTTGCTGTCTGTCTGTCTGTATGTTGTCTGTCTGTTGTCTGTTTGCTGTTTGTCTCCCTGATTGTTATCTGTTTGTCTGTTGTTTATCTTTTATTTGTCTGTCTGTCTCGTTTGTCTGTCTGTCTCTCTGCTGTTGTCTGTTGTAGTTGTCTGTCTGTTGTCTTTCGTCTTGCCTGTTTGTCTCTGTATGTCTTTGTTGTTGTATAGTTATCGTCTTATTTGTCTGTGTTGTTTGTTGTTGTCTCTTTGCTGTTGTCTGTCTGATGTTGTCTGTTTGTCGTCTGTCTGTCCTGCTGTTTGTCTCCTGTTGTCTTCTGTTGTCTGTATGTTTTGTCTTTTTGTTCTGTCTGTCTGTTTGTCTTTGTCTGTTGTTTTCTTCTTGTTATATGTTTGTCTGTTGTTGTTGTTGTTGTCCTGTTATTAAAATGAAAGTAATTGTGTTCAGTTTTGTCGTAGTCTATTTCTTATTTGTCGTCTTCTCTGTTTGTCTGTCTGTTTCCTTGCTGTTTTGTCTGTATGTTTTGTTTGTCTGTCTGTTGTTGTCTTGCTGTTTGTCTCCCTGTATGTCTTTGTTTGTTGTATGTTGAGGTGTCTTTCTGTCTGTCTTTGTCTGTCTGTCTCGTTTGTCTCTGTCTTGAGTTTGGGTGCGTATTTTTCTGTCTGTCTGTCTGTCTGCCTGTTTGTTCTCTGTTTATTTTGTCTGTATTTCTTTGTTTGTCTGTCTGTCTCTGTTTGTCTGTCTGTTTCTGCTGATGTCTTCTGTTGTTGTTGTTGTCTGTCTTGTTGTTGTTAGTGGTAGTGCTGTTGTTTTCTTTTTGTCTGTATGTTATTCTTTTTTGTTGTCTGTCTCTGTTTGTCTGTCTGTCTCTCTTCCTGTCTCTTTGCTTCTGTCTGTTAGTCTGTCTGTCGGTCTGTATGTCTGTGTCTATCTGTCTGTCTTAGTCATTGTTTATTTGTCTGTTGCTTGTTTTCTGTTGTTTCGCTGTGTTTGTTGTCTGTTGTTTGTTGTCTGTTGTCTGTTGTCTATTGTCTGTTGGCTGTTGTGTGTGTTGTAGTATGTCTATAATTTATTTGTCTGTTGGTTTTTTGTCTGTTTGCTTCTTGTGTCTGTTGTTGTTTTTTTGTTGTGTTGTCTGTCTCTTTGTTTCTGTATGTTAGTATTTCTGTATGTCTGTCTGTGTCTGTCTGTTTGTCTGTTGTTACCTTCACTAGTATGTTTTTCTTTCCTTCTATTATATATATATTGCCTGTTTTGTCTCATCTTTGTCTATCTGTTTGTCTGTGTGTCGTATTGGTGTTGTTGTTCTGTTGTCTGTTGCTTTGTTTTCCGTTCTGTTTGTGCTGTTATCTTAATTAATTATTTTTTTTATGTATGTCTATTGTTTGTCTGTTTCTATTGTCTTATTTGTTGTCTGTCTTTGCTTGTTTGCTGTTCTCTGCTGTCTGTCTTGTATTTGTCTTCTGGAGCTTGTTCTTATTAATTTTTCATCTTTATATTCTTTTGTCTGTTCCTGTCAATCGTTATCTGTCTTTTTGTCTGTTTTTATCAATTTCTCATTGTTTCTCTGTCTGTTCTCGTCAATCTTTTACCGTCTCTCTATCTAATCTTATTTAATTATAACTTTTTTATCTTTTCGTTTTAATCTTTCACGATCTCTCTGTCTACTCTCGTCAATCTTTCAACGTCTCTGTCTGTTTATGTGAATCTTTTCCAGTAGGTCTTTCTATTTATGCCTATCTTTATAATCTCTGTCTGTTCTTGTCTATCTTTATAAGGTCATTGTCTGTTCTTGTTAATCTATCACTATCTCTCTGCCTGTTCTTGTTTATCTTTATAATCACTTTGTTTGTTCTTGTTAATCTTTCACTGTCTCTCTGTCTATTCTTTTCTATCTTTATCATATCATTGTCTGTTCTCGTATATCATTTAAGGTCTCTGTCTTTTCTTGTCTATCTTTATAATCTCCCTTTCTGTTCTACTGGTCTTTTACTGTCTCTCTGTTCTTATCTACCTATCTTAATAAAGCCATCGTATGGCATGTTCTTGCCATGAGATTTCACTGTCACTGTTCTGTTATTGTCTACCTTTATAATCACATTGTCTGTCCTTGTGAATCTTTTACTGCCTCTGTCTGTTCTCGTTTATCTTTATAATGTTATGATCTCTCTTCTCTCAATTAAATATACATACCTTATACCTACTAAATTTAATATAATATTAATATTATATTTTTGAGTTTTAAATTATATTTGAATAAATTATTATTAAACATTTTTAATAGGTGATTATGTGTAGGTATTGATCGCGAGCTTTCATAACCAACTATGACCTCGTTCAGTCAAATATGTGGGGATTCATATCCTTTAGGCTCAGGGGGTCATACGACTACTAACGCATAATCTCCTCACAAAACAACACATTCCACTCCTGTTAAGTGCGAAGCTATATTCCTTCTCGCCTCTTGCCAAATCCATATTCCTCTCCTCCAGGCATTCCTTTATCTGATCATCTCACATTCACTTTTTCTTCTGTCTCCATACGCTTGATCGATTTCACCAACTAACAGTATATTCATACCCATACTATAACATCATTTAAGCACTCAGACCGTAACTTGCCTAATCCATCCTTTATCCTATAATATAACAGGATCTGTACTATATAAGATATATATATGACCCAATACACAATTAAGCCTCTAATATGAATTCATTTTGATTACTATATTTTTATCCTTATTTAAATGGCCATAATGGATATCTCACACCAAAAGCAACTTCTAGATTACGTTTCTTATAATTCGGTAAAGCATACTGAAAATTTACATCATTTATCTTTTCACCGAATTTATTCAGATAAAATTTTCATTTAAAATCAATTGTTTCTATTAATTTTATAGTTTTAAATCTCATGTCAATTAGAGGGTAAGGAGGAAATTGTACACAAATAAGATCTATAATTTATATCTGAACTCGAAGGTTCTTTTAAAATCCCATTTCGTGGATGAGAAGAACCTTGGATACTAAAATATTTTTAATATATTTTAAGCTATTAATACTACGTTATTACAACACGATTTTAACTTAAAGCACCAGCCACCTTAGGCCATTCACATTTCCTACTACACTCTGAATCATCCGCTCCCTTTTCATTCAACATTATATCTTAAATAAATTATGTAATAATTCTAAGACCTTTTTCAGAGCTGTGCTACACTACATTCTAAAATAATTTCACACTGTGAGGTAGTGTGGACCAGGTTTTAAACCTGAACAATATATGTTTATATCAACTCTCATTATCTTTAATATTCTTAATAATTATTCAAACCCTTTCTTTTTAATTCCAACCTTAGAGAGTACCAGTTATACAAATCTCTCACTACTTAGTACCTTATCTTCATAAACTCTCTTCAGATTTGTCACCTCACTAACTACACTAAAACCTATTATAAATCATACCTCCATAGATGAAAGTAATAAGACTCCATATAAAGAGGCTATATAAGATATACCTCTCACTACTCACATCATTTTTTATTTCCATCAATATTCTAACTTCACTATCACCTTTGTATCTATCAGGTGGGGATTTCTTGTCTATTTATTAATTCTCCTATTATTTCTCAGATTTTACTTACCATTACCCATTATACATAGATTGGTGAATTGCTCAATGAGTAAGATCACTACCAACATTCGCTGTCACATATACTCCGCTATTAAATAATTAATTTAAAATAATATTATACATATATAGGTACCTTTAATATTTATTATACGTTATAAAGTATATATTATAGTATAATACACGGACTCTATCATCAATCGCATATATACAGGTACTTTATGATATCTATATTCAAGAAATGAGCTTAACCTAATAACCCATAAACACCATATCTAATACTTTTTAATAAATCAGTCCTATAGATTATCCGTATTTTACAATCCACCTATTAAATATATCACGAAATATTTTTTTTGCAAATCCATAATCCTAAATTGTGACATGACGTCATTCACCCCCTACTTGCTCTGATGGTTAGTAGTTTTTTTAAAAAATATAATCAATATTTGAGGATAACTTTGTTATAAAATGTACTCAAATTTTCTTATTTATATATAAATACTCTCTAATAACGCACCTTATTCTTCCCCAATTTTTGAAGTAGAAGAGCGAAGAGAGAGGTAGATAATTTTAGTAGGAGTGAGGTTATAGTAACGAGTATTAATGATGTCTTTCACAAAGAAGTTATACCTTCATTACAAAAAGAGACGCACTAGAAGTCGCATCCTCTTTGTGAACTGGCCTAAGAGAGATAATTATAAACCATAATATCTATTCCCTAATCAATAAATTTCATGATTGAGCTCTAATGTTTACACTCTCTCCTGATATATCACTATATATAATATATAATAACTTATATATTATTAGATTAATTATATTTTCTTATCACGTACATTAAATACCTACTTTATATTAAAAAGGTTACATAATAATATATGGATCTCTCCAATCCACCCTATTACGGAACTATTACCATATATATACAGTATAAACTTTTATTTTTGTATTATAATATAGAAATATAATCTAACAACTTAGTTACCTAAATCCAATTTACATCAACCTATTATTCTTCTTTTATTATCATATTTTTATAAGGAAAGGTTTATTTGTGGTCGTTAGTATTAATATATACTAAATACTATATATACTATTAATATATATATATATATGATATATTAATTATAATATATAATATATTAAAATTATAATATATATATATTATAACTTATATTACTTATAAATATATACTATATATATATGAGATATATATATACTATATATTAACATATAAAATGATTAATTTTTATAATTATTATAATAATAATATAGTCATATATAATTATATATTATAATAACTAGTTTCATATCACTATCAATATTATATTATTTATTAATATGGAAAAGTTATTTAACTTGTAATACAGTTTTTGTTTGATGAGGTGAATCATACGATTATTTATAGGTAACGAGGATTCCAAGTAGACAATGAAAGATTTGGAGGGTGAGCACTTTCCGAGAACATTTTCCCAACTATAGTTGAAGATTCTGCGTAGATAAAGAGTATGGATTGGAATTTATCGAGTGTGAGATGGAAGAGTCATACTAGGTGTGAAATTATGACTAAGTTAGTTTGGTAGAGGCAGATTACTTTGGAAACAATAGAATGACTGTTGCTATTTTAGATTATATTGTTAGAAGATATAATATTTTAGTTATTGGTTGAATAATTTTTTTTTGGTTTATCATAAAAAGGGGAACGTAAGGATGCTGATGTTGTATGTAAGGTAAACTGAAGTTTGTGATAATTGCAGGGAATAGAAGGACATGCTAGGTGTGAGGCTAAGATTTGAAATATCTTAGGTTAGGATGTAAAGAGACCTAAGTTATATTGATGATGCGTAATAGTTAGAGTCTTGCGATAGAATGGTTAATAATAGTAAGGCTTTATTATACTCTATCACGCTCTCTACTTTTTAGTCATAGTATAAGTGACGTTTATGGTACTGGAATAAGAGTATAGACTTAATGATGTACAATGTACTTCTAAGTACTGGACAATCTATAGGGGCAGGTGTTATTAAGTGTGGAGAAGAATGATAGAGATATAAAATTAGGGAATAGAACGTATTCATACAGAGTTGTATGGATGAAAAAAGGGGGATTAAATGAGTAGAATATAATGAAAATATGTCTAGTAATGGTATTGTGTCATTGTTTGAGAGATTGATTGAAAGTCGGTTGGTTAAGTGGATTGTATATGTGGTGAGATTTGATGGGAATATACGAAAACCTTGGGCTGGGTGAAGATACCGTAAGAAAATAAAGTGGATTGTGAAGATCATGGAACAAAAAAGAATAGTCTGGATGGAAGTGAAATGGTGATGGAGGTAGAGAGAGATTGGGCGATTGTTTATTAAAAATAGATGCAATTTAATAAGGGTAATATAGTTGGCAAGTAGTTTTTTAGAGGGTTGGTGTAACATTTTATATAACGAGGTGTGTATAACCACTCAGAACTTTTGTTAATTATTCTTGCCGCAAAGTGTGAGATGGAGGAACCGTAACACCATATGGCGTAGATGCTCCAATATAGTGAGGGTCTCGTATCGCAGTGATATCACCTGAATCTCATTATCTAGGGTTTGGATTAATATCTGTTCGGTATCAACGATGTATTCAAGCCTATAATAGGTATATAATAAAGTGGAGGTTATAGTTCAATGTATATGGCTTCAGTGAGTACTTTTCCTTTTATTCTGTGAGTCTTAATATTTGTGTCATATATTCTTTTCTACACTCATATGACTATATTTCTGTTTTTCAGCTTGGTATAATATTATATCTCGTACACCTATACGCGTAGGATTTTTTTATAAATAATCTCGTAGTAATTCATTTGGGGTAAATAAAAGTGAGTGAGTTTGATGATATTAGATGAGATATATATATTATTTATATAATTAATATATATATAATATAATTAAATAATATTTAATTATTAAGTATATATTATATCATATATTATTTATTATTATTAATTATATATAATTATTAATCACTATATATCTATTATGGTATCAGGTTATAACTTAATATCATAATATAAACCAAAGTAAAAATTTAAATAATTAGTATAATATATAATATCACCATGGATAACTATATGAAATATAATGGAGAGAAGAGGTAAGAGAGAGATGATGCAGTTGAGATGAAGGGGGAGGCGAATTCCTAGAAAAGAATAGCCTGAGAAAAGATGAACCTCACATGTTCAGAAAAACGAGGTAAAGAGAAAGAGGAATGAAGAAGAGAGAGAGTACGGAGAGTTAGCAAAGAGAGAGAGATGTAGAGAAAGAGTGTATAGAGAGAGAGAGTAGAAAGATGAGCACTAATTATATATGTGTGTTTTGGTACGAGAGAAAGTTTATTATTT
>JABUQX010005612.1:0-15000 GCA_015478945.1 Trachelipus rathkii
AGAGAGATTATATATAATATATAATATATATATATATATATATATATATATATATAATATATATTTATATATATAATTTAACTTCATTTGAAATGTAACCACTTGCAAAAGTCGCAGCCCCCCCCGAAAAAAATTCCTGGCTGATATATATATACTATAATATAATATATATATATATATATATATATATATATATATATATATATATATATATATACTCGTATATATATATATATATATTATATATATATATAGGCAGCTTTTGCGGCACCAAATGCTATCTACATACTGAGAGTTCTAGCGGAGAATACGTCAGATGAATCTAGCTGTATAAAAAGCACACAGCTAGTTGACTTCAAGCCAACTGTGAAAACGAAACTTTAAACCTATGGAAAAAATGTTGTTATATACGTTAATAATAGTATTTAACTCCTTCATTATCTATCGATTGATATTCTTTTTTCAGTCTTTTCTACTAATAACCCTTACGTGCCTATAAAACATATAAGGTTCATTTTTTATTTCGCCAATATTTAGGTGGGGGCAAGTGCGCCCTTGCCTACGCCTAATAATATATATAATATATATATATATATTAATATATATATCTTATATATATATATATATATTATATATTATTATATATATATATATATATATATATATATATATATATATATTATAAAAACTATTATATACTTCCACATATATATATCTTCTATTTTGCTCATTTTAGTATTTTATTTTAGGATATAAAAACTATTAGCTATATACAGTATCTTTTATTTATTAGTTTTAGCGGGATTTATATTTTTGTCTACATGTGGTATCGATTTTCACTAAATTTCACTAAAAAATCACAATGTCTTGCGACAACTGTGACTTACTTACTCAAATTCAATAACCGTCCTATTTTTGTGCTTGTGAAATCAAATTTTAAATCAAAATGTAGAGTTAGTAGGTAAATTGTAATTTTCCCTTTCTCAACCTTTATCAACCTACCTCTATTCTCTTTACCTCCTACTCACCTTACAATTTTAACCTAATAAGTTAGTTATAATTTAATAAAGCCATAAAGCCCGAGTTATCTTAAAAACTATCAGAGCTTCTCAAGGACCAAAAAAGTCTTTGAATACCCAACAAACTCAAGGTAAGGCTTATGTAGTTTACACAATTGTATTTATATATTTAATTTTTTAGTTTTTATATCATTCAAAGACTTTTTTGTTTCCAATTGTGTAATCTATATAGGTCGCAACGAACGGGTTAGTTGCAAGTTCTTGATCTTCGTGCTATGCATATTGCAAATTAATAAATCAACTATTCTCCGAAGCTTATAGGCAGTTTTTCGATATTTTTGTGTAATTATTAGGTCAAATCATTAAAATCTAAGTTTATTTGAACATAAGAAAATATGGAGACGGTAAGAGCCACGTGGGCCTAAATCGAGACCTAGCTATTGGTGTTTTTGTCTCAGTTTTTAGTTAGTCTCAGGGTTTAATATTCAATTTGGTATGAGAGTAGATAGCAATGCCATCATTGCCTAACCCTTCATTACAGTGATTTCCTAAAAAATTCAAGCTCAAACTTAGGCCTAGGTCATTTTCAACCTCAAATATTTTTTTTTGTGGTCTTTCTAAACTTTTCAAAATTCATCAAATAATTTAACCTGGTGGTGGGCTATCTTCATTATTCCATCTTTCTTCAAGGTTTCATTAGTCATTAGTCCTTGGGTCATTCTAGCCAAATTTCAGCGAAATGTCTGACCCAGAGATACAAGCTCTCCTTGATAGAGTTAATAAAAAATCTAAGCCTATAGTTCAAGCCATTTCAATCCCTCAAGGCACAAGCTAGATTATTTATCTTAGTCAGATAGAGAATAGGCCTACAGAAATAATAAAGATAAAGATGCAGTTTATGTAAAGATCTTGTAGGAGGAAGTAAAGTCCTTGTTAAAAGATATTTAACAAAAGGATACAAATATATAACTACATTAATGATAATGAAGTTGACTCCCTCATTCCTGAGTTTCATAATAAGAAGTTGTGTGTAGTCAGATTCAGTACCAATGCTCGATTAAATCAAAATTAAGTGAATTAAATCTTAAAGGGGACATCAAAATGCCACCCCTCCAAAAAAATACTTGCTCTCATTTCAGTGAACTGTTCTTAGAGCTAACTAGATTGTGGTTTCTATTGGGGCAGACTGAACGATCTTGCTTATAAACCTTCATTCAAAAATTTAAGAGTTCCTTAAGATTTACCGAAAAATTTAAGTGAATCCATTTAACACTTCACTGCTTAAAAAAATAATTAAAGGGATATGCATACTCTCTGATTCAGAATCTTTCTATTAGTGATTATAATTATAATAAGGCTCTTGAACTTTAGACAAAGAGATGAAAAATTCATCATTGATGAAATTATTAAAAATATTCTTTAAAACCAGTATTTGACCAACAATAATATGCAACTAAGGGTTTACTTAAATGATATTAGAACAACATTAAAATATGAACTTGAGAGTTATAACCTCAAATATCTTGTAGGAGGCTACTGGATTAGTAGTACTTAGCCACATAGTTTATCACCTAATGTGGTAGTCAAAGAAATTACTCGCAAGTTGAATACCAATTACCCTGATTTAAATAAAATATTCGATAGTTATAATGAAGTTATCAAAAATATTGTTAAAACGTCAAATCATAATAAAGGTCAAAATTTTCCAATCAAGTCCCTCCCCATAATACTTATTCAAAATTTAAAAATATAAATACTTCGGATAAGCCAAATTATCAATTTAAAATTAAAGAAAATCAAAGGACGAATGAGTCCTTAAAATCTAATAATAGGCCTGATTCCAATTCTGCTCTGCAGAATTTTAAAAACTCATACTAATGAAGTAGAAGAAATGAAGCTTCTTGCATGGTATTGAATTCTTACCACTTCTAAAATCCAAGGTTATTCCAAAATCATGTAGTTTTGTTATCCCAAGGTCATGTGATGCCAATTGCAATGGTTATCAAAAACCTATGATTTAAGAATTAAAAGATGTATGAAATAAGTCTATGCAGTAATTGTTCAAGTACCTAACATACTGCAGATCAGTGTCCTAGACTTGAGGAGCAACTTTCTTTTAGTTGCCAAGTTTGCAATAAAGAAGTCCATATTACTGCTCTTTGGTACGCAAAAGGAAAGTTCCCACCCTCACAAATGTATGTCTTAGCTTTAGCCAAAGCACCAACAATTTATATTTGTTGTCATTAATTACTATTAGGGTTGGTAGAGGTAAAGTTTCAGCTTCAGTTCGATGCCTAGTCGACTGTGGCTCACAGAGGTCCTACCTTTCTAAAAAAAAGTGCTGGACAAACTCAATATATCTGTAGAGAATCATCAAAGCACTCAATACGATATAAAACCTATTTAGGTGTTACACCCCGCAGTTTGAAAGAGACTGTTTTTGATGTATATATGGACTTCGTTTCCCTACACCCATTTGGTTTGAGGAGGATGTTCAATTACCCCTATGAAAATAAGTTCGTGGATCTAGCACTAATTAAAATTTGAGAAATAAATCGTAAAAATTAGCTGATTCCGCTATAAAGAGTCTAATAACTCATTTTTCGACTTGGATGCCTTAATTGGCATTGATTTAATAGTGAGTATTTCCCTCAACTAGAATTGTTAAATGTATGAGTGGATCTGCTTTTAAGTTAAGAGATTGTTCTATTATTCCATTTGGAAATATTACTAATTTTATATACAATAATCAAATAAGAGTTTCAAATCCATCATCAATTGTTCAAAATCATAATCACATTCATGTTCAAAATCAAAATCTAAATCAAAATCAATTGCAGGTTAACCATACTTTGGTTAATGCTGTCTTAAACCCTGTACATTCTTATTTTAATCCTTTAAGCCATATCCTAAGTAATTCAGAGGTAGAGCAGGATTAGAAACATGTTCAAATTAGAGTCCTTAGGTATAGAAGGTATGCATAATATAATAAATCTGCAGATGATTTGAAACACGATTGAAAAATTCAAAGGTGTTATAGAGTTAAAGACGGGAAATATCATATAGATCTTCCATGGATCGAGATAAACTTTCCTTGTTGCCATCAAACTATAACATTGCTCTTGCAGTGGCTTAATGAGTTCATGAAAATTAGAAAGAAAAGATTTAGTTAAGGCCTATGATGAGTCTTTCAGCAACAATTAGCTGATGTATTATTGAAGAGTTCAGAGATCTCCCTGCTGAATATAAAAATTATATTTGGGTTCCTCACAGACCTGTTATCAGATTGCACAAGTATCAACAAAAGGTCAGGCCTGTGTTAAACTGTTCTCTTAAAAGCTAACTCTTTACCATCTCTAAATGAGGCAAGCCTATACTGGACCAGATCTTATGTCTTCCTTATTAGGACATTTATTCCGGTTCAGATCAAATCAGTTTGTTATGCTAGCGGACATAAAGCAAGCCTTCCTTCAGATTAAGTTAAAATCTATCGAAGACCGCAATCGCTTTTGCTTTTTTTTGGAAAAGTAATGGTCAGTTAAAGGCTTATCGATACTCAACCATAGTTTTTGGTTTCACATTCTCCCCTTTCATCCTCTATATCATCAAGCATCATGCTCAGTCATATGAGGATGATGCATGTACTCAGATCCTGTTGAACAATTTTTTTTGTAGATAATTTATTATTAGTGGCAATGGATCCACAACATTTAAAGAAACTTTATCATGAATGCAACAAAAGAATGGAGATGGTGGTTTCCATCTTAGAAGTTGGGACTCTAATAATGATCAGTTGGAAGAAGAGGGTAGAATAGTTCAGCATCAGGAATCAGAAGATAAGGTCTTGGATTCTTTACAATCCTCTTACAGTAAGTTAAAAACTATCAAACATTTTAAATTAATGTTGATGCAACATACCAAAATATTGTTGTTAATCAGCTGTGTCCAAGGTTTTTGATCCTTTAAATATCTTTTTACCCGTAACTTTAAGAGGTCGGTTATTAATTAGGAAATTATGGCAATTAGGTCTCAATTGGGATGAAAAGGTCCCTGCCGATGTTTTAGTTTCCTGGTCTTCTCTATGTGCAGATTTAAATAAATTACATAATATTGAAATTGAAAGGTGTGCTTTCTCACCTTCTCCCTCAAACTCTTTATTTGTATTTTGTGATGCTTCAACATCTTGTTATGGTTTTGCAGTTTATAGTATAGGTCAAGGTTCTAATTTAATATTCTCAAAGGCCAAGGTGGCCCCTCTCAAATCTAGGGCTTTGCCCTCTTTAGAGTTGTTATCTGTGTTCTTATTTTTTCAAGTGTATCAAATCGATATTATCAGAATTTCCTAATGTAAAGTTCAAAAACATAAAGGTGTTTGTAGATGCTCAAATAGTTCTTTCATGGCTCCTGTCTGGAAGAGCTAAAAATAAAAATATTTTTGTAAATAATAGGCTCAAAGAAATTTATCAAATCAAAAATCAAGTTGAGCTAGAGTACAAAGTATCCATTTCTTATGCTTACATCAATACTGCTGAAAACCCAGCAGATCTGATTACCAGAGGTGTTACAACCTCTATTTTTTTTTCAAAATTGCCATTATGGCTAAAGGGTCCTTCTTGGATTCTCCTAGACCAATCTCAATGGCCTATTAGTAAATTTAAATGTTTGTCTGAGGCCAATAAGGAAAGGACTTTACAATGTCACACATCTGTGGTTGTTACTCAGTCTTTGTTACCCTTTAAGGACTACTCAAGTGTGCATAGGCTTTATAAAGTAACTTCAAAAATATTCAAATTCATTAGCAGGAGTAAAGGGCTGGATAAAGATTGTGATCAGAAAGCCCAACTCTATTGGTTGAAGATAATGCAGCAGCATTGTTTTTCTAAGGAGATATTATTTCTCCAAAATCCTAAAAAGGATGAAATTCCACGGCTGGTCAATCAACTTAACTTATTCATAGATGATAAAGGCCTAATCCGATCCAAAGGGAGAATTGCCAAGACACTTTTATAATAATGATGATGGTAATAAAAATCAATTTGTTTTTACTTTTTTTTTTATTTGCGATTTTTTTATTGTTTTTTTCTATATTTTTTATCTTTTTTTTGAATTTAGTTCTTATTAATATTATTTGTTATCTTTTGTTTTTTTTTTAAATAAACGAAAGAGATTGATACCAGAGAGAAGAACAAAAGCAAAAGAAAACATAAAACGGCAAGAATGCAATACAAGGAAAAACCAAGGGGAAAAAAACACAAGAGCCGGGGAAAAAAAGAGACCGCGACGCGAAAGCGACAGAGAGGAAAAAGAGAACGAAAAACCGCAAACAGAACAATGAAGCACCAGAAACAAACAACCAGCCAGACAACAAAAACCAAAGAGCTCAGCTATGTGGCCATCGATGATTTTCAGTTCGTTCATGGCTGTTTTTTTTTACAAGATGAATAAATTACAAGGACAAAAAAAATAACCGAACGGGAGGAGCCAAGAAGAAAACTAACACAAGCAAAAAACCCACGCATGGGGAAATAAACACACAAAAGGACAGAAAAAAAAACCGGCGACCAAAATCCGCCAAAAAAGGCAGGAGAAAAACCACCGAACAACAAGCCAGCCAACACACAAAACTATGCATTAGTTTATTTGAGAAAAGACCGACCAGGAAGAACAGAAAAAAAAAAGTACAAACGAGGGGGGGTGCGAAACAAAAAGCCCACGAGGAGAAACTAGCAATATTAATAAAAACAAGATGATATGAGGCGAGAACGATAAACCGACCACGAAACAAAAAACACACACAAACAAAGACACACCGCGCTCCACCCCGAAACGTGGAGGACGTAAGACGAAGAATCCGGGGAAAACGAAGAAGAAAAAACAACAAAAAACCAGAAAAAAAACGGCGAACAACAGCGCGAGAAGCAACATAAGACAAAGAAGGCGGCAGAAGAAGAATACAAAAACAAGAACACGACTGAACCAGAGGAAACAACACAAAAAGAGACAAAACCAATAAACACAGACGAGAGCAGAAAAAACCATCAAAAAACACAGCGAGGGGAGAAACACAAAAAAAATAAAAGAGAGAATAATCACACCAAAAAAAATCCGATTCTTCTTGGCAAGGATCATCATCTCACTAGATTTAATCATAAGAGACTTTCATTCTAGATGTCAACAACTCTTGGGTGTTCAAACCACTAACAATTTCATCAGAGCTCATGGCTTCTGGATAACCAAGCAGGCAGGCTGTAAAGAATGTTTTGTCAGACTGTTTAGTTTGCAAAAAATTTAACAGTATACCCTTTAAATATCCAAAATGACTAATCTTCCTCATCATAGAGTTAATTTTGTGCGTTCTTTTGAGCATACTGGCGTGGACTTTACAGGGCATCTCGTTGTAAAGATTAATGATAAGGAATTTCAAAAAATGTATCTGTTAATTTTCACCTGCCTTAATATCAGAGCTATTCATGTTGATGTCCTTCCAGATATGTCCACTGAATCCTTTTTACTTTCATTCCAGCGTTTCACAAATATATATGGCATACCTTAAAGTTTGTACTCAGATAATGCCAGGAATTTCAAACAAGGTGGAAATATACAGTTAGAATCTTTGTCTTCAAATATGTTTTCCGAACATATGCGTATCAATAACATCAAACATTACAAGATTCCAATCTATTCCAGTTGGGTGGGATCAGTTTGGGAGAGAATGATACGGACAGTTAAGGGATGTCTCTATAAAACTTTAGGTAAAGCAACCTTAACCTACTTTCAACTGTTAACAAGTATTTCAAATATCACCAATGTTATCAATTCAAGACCTTTAACCTATAGGTCATCAGATAATGATTTGGAAGTTATTGCTCCAAATTCCTTTTTGAAGCCTTATGGCAATTCAAACCTCATATTCAATGAAGTTTCCACCCCAATATGGAAAAAACTTCCTTCCTCACAACAAGACTTAGCCATAACTCTAACTGCTCAAGGTAGAGTTTTGGAGACTTTCAGGGAATTATGGTTTGAGTCTTATCTATTAAATTTGCGCCAGACAAGTAGAAGTCTCTAATCAGTCAGAGTGGACCAACAGAAATAAGGTTGGAGATATAGTCTGATACACACACACCTAATAAGCCTAGACCCTTCTGGCTTTTTGGCAGAGTTCTGGAAGATCCATTGTTGGTGGATGACGATAAGATCGGAGTGTGGTTATTAAAAAGGGGAGAATGGGACAAACCTGTCACTATTCTATTTGTCATCTCTACCCATTGACGTTTATCTATTACCCACTCTGTCTCCTGTGGAGAAACTGATGCTGAAGCAAGCAGTGATCTCTCCAATTCAGATGGTCAAAAAACAATGAAAAATACAGATCAAGTGGATCCCTCAAATTCAAATTCAGTATTCAAGTAATAGTGATACTGCTATTATAGATGTACACTTCAACTTCAGGTATAAATTCACCTCAACTTGACTCTCAACAAAATCAAATTTCTCAGCTCAATTCAGTCAAAGAAAGACCCTATTACGACAGGCTGGCTGTCAAGTGTCAGAATTTCCTTCGCAGAATTTATCTGTTTGTAAAAACTTTAAAATCTTTTAATTGCATGGTTTTCATTGGAACTCTCATAGGAGGATATAAAAACTATTATATACTTCCACATATATATATATTTTATTTTGGCCTCATTTTAGTTTTTATTTTAGGATATAAAACTATTAGCTATGTACAGTATCTTTTATTTATTAGTTTTACGGAATTTTTATATTTTTGTCTACATGTGGTATCGATTTTCACTAAATTTCACTAAAAAATCACAATGTCTTGCGACAACTGTGGACTTACTTACTTCAAATTCAATAACCGTCCTATTTAGTCGTGCTTGTGAAATCAAAATTTTAATCAAAATGTAAAGAGTTAGTAGGTAAATTGTAATTTTCCCCTTTCTCAACCTTTATCAACCTACCTCTATTCTCTTACCTCCTACTTCCCTACATTTTAACCTAATAAGATAGTTTAGTTATAATTAATAAAGCCATAAAGCCGCGAGTTAATCTTAAAAAACTATCCAGAGCTTCTCAAGGACCAAAAAGTCTTTGAATAACCAACAAACTCAAGGTAAGGCTTATGTAGTTTACACAATTGTATTTATATATTAAATTTTTTAGTTTTTATAATATATATATATATATATATATATATATATATATATATATATATATATAATATATATATATATATATATATATATAATATTATATATATATATTATATATATATATATATTCTATTTTGTGTTTATTCTAGGATATAAAACCTATTAGCTAGATATTTTCATATACAGTATCTTCTATTTATTAGTTTTAGCGGAATTTGTACTTTTGTCTCCATTGGATATAGGCTATTTGTCCAGAATTTTTCACTAAAAAACAATGAGGTTCATTACTGATTCAATAACGGTCGTGATCGTAGCTCGTGTTTATTCAAATTAAAAATCAAAAATCAAAAAAAAAAAAAATCAAGGCTGAATTATCTTAGGGCTACTAGAACTTCTCAAAGAGCAAAATCTTTGAAAATACAACAAACTCAAGGTAAGATTTATATAGATGCACAATTGCTTTATTTATATATTAATTGTTTTTAGTCATTATAAACGGTACATTTAGTTTCGTAATGTGTGAGTGGACATAGTCTTTCCTTCGAAGAGGGAGTGTTTAAAGGAACATAGTCTTTTTTTCAACGAAGGAATTCTAATACAATCTAAGGGATCATAGTCTTTCCTTCAAGGATGGAGTTTTCAAATATATGCAAAAGGCATTGTATTTTTAGTATTTGTGCTTACGAAACGTAAGAAATGCTAAAGCATTCTTTTGTGCAGCGAAAATATTGCATATGCTATTGTAAGAAAGGAACGTAATTTTCTTTTTAAAGGCGGCTACAGACTTGCGTGAATTCGCCGAACGGTAGCCGAACTCCGCATGTGTGAGTGGGTCATTTTGGGCGAGCGTTCATGGTTCGGGTTAGTTCGTCATATACACGAACGCTTTCCATCTCTTGTCGGTAAATTGGCACAGATCAAAGGAAGCGAATGGCAAGAAATTACCTGCATATACACATTCGTTGTTGTTTCGGCGATACAAGTTTCGGTTTTATCAAATTTTGATTTTATTTTGTGTTAAACTTAGCCAATCTTGTTAAGGTTTTCTATAATCTTAGTTAGTGTAGTCTAGTATATCAACATTATTTTATGTGATAAAAATAAAAACAGGTCTATTAATAGATAATAACGAATTGATTTCTCTATTTTGTTAATAGTTTGCGAGCCAAATAGAGCTACTCTAGGCCAAACACATAGGCCACTTACAAGTTATTTAGGAAAATATGTTAATAAATTACATTACAATATTTATTCTCCAGTTTGTGAATATTAAAAAAAATTTGAGAATCCAACCTAACTAGAGCTATAATAGGCCAACAATTTGCAACTAGGCCTAACTTTGGCAAGTTTATTAAGTCTCACCTTCACTATAAGTAGGCTACTATAGTCTATAGCTCAATGTTATTGTGATGTTACCATAGTAGTGATGTTATCTTGTTAAATTTATCAGTGTAGTAATTTATTTAATTTCCTTTTCCAGAATTTTTTTTTAACATTTTAAAAAGGCTATGTTTGTTATTAAAAGGGTAATTGTGGGGTTCTATAGAGTCCAAATATGAGGATACTGTATTGGAACTATAAATATTTAATGTACAAAAATTGAATCAACAAATTATTTGAAATTTTTTTTTATTGATATTAGGTCTTATGTCTACTGCTTTGTCAATTCATATAGGTTAGGTTTCAGTTTAGATTCCTGCTAGTTTTTTTTTCACTCATTTAATAGCCACGCGGTAGTACTACAAGTTTTATTTAGATCATCTTTATTTCTAGAAAGTTTTTTAATTTACCCGAACTATAATAAATTAGGGTACAAAATGCACTTCAATAATTTCACTTTTGAAAAATGAGTTTTTTAACTTTTCGTTATACAATGAAAAATTGTGGATGGATTTTTAATTATTTTTTCAGTGTGTGTATACACTTGAGTATATTAGCTTTAAACTGGCAAAGTAAATTTTTATTCCAAACAGTATTAGTGGCTAAATCACGGGGCCTAACTTGTCTGATTCACCCCGCCGTAAAAATTGATGATGGGGTGAATCGGACCACCATTGTTTTTCGTATTTTACGTATTATTATTGACATTTTTATTACGTATAATTAATTTAAATATATAAATAACGTTACTTATATTAAGTAAAATTAGAAATAAAAAATGGAAATTTATATAAAATAAGAATTCCAAAAAGTGTCAATTTTTGAGCGGAGAGGGGTGAATCGGACCACCTTATTTTTATTCTTATTTTATGTATCATTATTGACATTTTTATTACATATTACTAATTTTAATATGATAAACAATTATTATATTAAGTAAAAATTAATATAAAATTTAATTTATATGTAAAAGAGGAATTTAAACAGATGGTCCGATTCACCCCTCAATGGTGGTCTGATTCACCCCTCCAAGGTGGGGTGACTGAGCTTTATTTAAACTTTAATAAAACTATTATTAGAATTACATTATTATTTTTTTGTGTGCTTTTGACCTACTATAGGGCCTTGATTTTCAAAAAAAACAAATTCCAAAAGTGCATTAGGGAAGAGTCGGGAGACGAAGTTATACCTAAAGTGGTCCAAGTCACCCCGCCCGATGCTATTGATTATCTGCCTCCAGTTAAGCTCAAGCCAATTTTTTTTTAAAAATTTATGTAATTGAATAAAGTTTTTTTTTTTTTCTTTAATGATTGTGAAATAAATTATAAAAATAAAAAAAATTACATTATAAAAAAAAACTACCTTTTAACGTGCTTTATCCCTTATAAAGAGGGTAATACAGAGGGACCACAGGAAAATGAACTTAAAGGCCGCCTATCCCTAACCAGCGCCACCAACATGTTCGCAGTCGAGTTTTAATTCTTGCCCCCAGGTAGATAAAACTCCAACTGCTATGCAGAGGATTTGAACCAGCGTCCTCTCGTATGAGAGTCAGCGACTCTAACCTCTGCTACATTATATATACATTAAATAAAGGTTATGTTAGAGTTTAGTTAGTTTACATAGATTTCACATACATTAAGTAAAGGTTATGAGTTTAGTTAGTTTACATAGATTTAAACTTTTTTTTTTTTATAATATTTTTAAAAGTGTAAAGTTGCTTTACTACAATAGTTTCAATTTTACTCCGCATTTTTACTAGAATTTTAGGAAATGTTCAAATCTATGTAATCGATATGTAAATAGAGGTGGAGGCAGATAATGAACATGGTCATATATATATATATATATATATATATATATATATATATATATATATATATATATATATATATATATATATATATATATATATATATATATATTAGCTTTATATTAATTTTTTTATTATATCTTATAAAAAAAATAAATTGCTTGCAAAAGTAATTAAAATTTTTTTTTTTAAATTGAATTGTTGATAATCGTGTAAAACTTGACTATTGAAAAAAATATGCTTTTGATATATAAATTAACTTATCTTACTGTCTCTATACTTTTATTATTAATTAATAATAAATTAATTCCTCCAATTTTTTAATATTTTGTTTGAGAAATTCCACCTAAATTAAGTTTTTGTAATAGTCAGGCAGAACCGCTTCAAAGCTGATTTTTATAAAAATCATATGGGATACTCAAAATACATTGTATTGAAGTATAAATACAAGAATAATGACTGATGACTATTAGAAAAAATGCTTATATATTTGTAGAACTGACTCAAACTATTTTTTCCTAGCCAATTTGCTTTTAGGCGTACAAACTGTGCAATGTAATGGAGTTCAATATAATTACAATTCTATATATAGTAAGTCCTATTTAATACTCTGCAGCTCCATACCTATGTATAATTCTTTAATATAATATTTACAAATTCATGAACTAGCTATTAATTTGCTAAATGTGAAACTCAAACTGAGTGAGTAGTGAAAATTACCTTTGAAAAAATTATTGATATTATTTTTATTAACAATTACTCAAGTTGCAGTCCCTCCCCCTGTAGGTAAATGTTCATATGCCATGTATTTATGGTATGGTTGAGGATTTTTTTATTTTTTATTTAGTTTTGTTTTCTTGATTTGGATTTTTTGGCATTTTTTTTTATCAATATTTATCATGAGAGTAATGTTCACATCAGGGTATTTGATACAATGTTAGCGCGTAAAGTTATATATATATATATATATATATATATATATATATATATATATATATATATATATATATATATATATATATATATATATATATATAATTTTAAAATGATTCATGAAAAAATTATTTGTTTTATGAGGTTTTAGGTACGGTACCATATTTTACAGCAGAAGAAATATTACAGTAAAATTTCTTTTACCATTCATTTTGATTTAAAACTTGGTACTTATGTTTATCATAGGTTTTTATATATTATAGTATGATATCAAATCTCTAGTTATAGTAGATTGTTTTTTTTTTTATATAGCTATGTGTTTGGAGGTTGAAATATTTTTTTCATTTTTATGCTGCAGAAATCTTTACCATATATTTTTTGACATAGATATAAAAAATTCAACTTTAAGGGGGGGGGGGGTTATATAGTAGAACTAACACTGTATATTAAAATTTTGAAGACAATTAGATAAGGGGTATGTGTATTGTATTCATATTTTGACTGGATAAAAAAAATCATTTTATCATCATGGCGCATAAATTTCTGCTTAGTTTTGAATCTTAATATAAAAAAATTTTCTATTACAGTATTTTTTTATAGCTAATTGTTTATATATATATATATATATATATATATATATATATATATATATATATATATATATATATATATATATATATATATATATATATATATATATATATATCACTGTTTTAGATTCATCACAACGAAGCAGTCATAATAAGCAGGTAATAACCCAACCTGCGACACCCACTTCCCTCTATTATTGGGGGAGGTTAGCACTAGTATGCTGGGGGGACTGTGTTATGGGTAGAAAATTACTTCATGAAAAGATTTCTTTGTATTATGTCCATGATGAGCAAAATGTAAATGAAATACGTCAAGAATTTGGATTGACTTCTTGATTTTAAGAGTTTCATCAAGGAAGCTTACTCATTCAGAATCAAGTTATACAGAGGTTTGTTTTATGTTTAAAATTTTTTACAATTTGAAATTGTGTATATATATATATATATATATATATATATATATATATATATATATATATATATATATATATATATATATATATATATATAATATTATATATAATATATATATATATATATATATTATATATATATTATATATATATATAATTTTAAAACATATTATAAATATTCATAAATAACACTAATATTCCTTTTTTAATAGCATATCAGATTTCATTCTGGGTGGAGGGAAAGGAAATATTTCTGTAATTTTTTTTTTAATAAAAGATATTATTATTATTATTATTATTATTATTATTAACAGCAGATTATTGGCATTTGGTATAGGTATTTGGTATTGACGTATCATATTGAAGTAAAGGTGAAGGTCTACTGTGGTCATTTTGGAAAGTAGACGTTGTGAAAGAAAAAACTGGAATATTTCTGTTATATTATTATTCTGATTATCTGATTATTTCCTGTTATTAATTAATAATGGTTAATATTTATTATTATTTAATTTATTATTCATTATTCTCTTATATATTTTATTATTGTTGTGATGTTAGAGTTTGTTTTTTTGTCTATTTGCAGTTTTTTTTTTGTGGCTCAATTTTTTCTGCGGCTCCATTTTTCATGCATCTGGATTTTTTCCTGGGGCTATTTTTTTTTCCTGGTTTTGAAGAGGAAATTTCTGGTATGTG